>APFE031281146.1:16955-80257 GCA_000404065.3 Pinus taeda | reverse complement strand
TAATGTTACTATTGTGGCTTCATATTATTATTGTTAGGTCGGCTGGGTTATATGTGACTCCTTAGACTCCTATATATAGAAAGGAGGTTATGTCATTTGAATCATCGAAGAATTGTTCATTTATGTAATGTAAGGGAGGTTGCCCCCTCGAAGAGGCTGAATTCTAAGGCATAGATCTCTCATTTCTATCTTTTTGTGAGCTGGTTTCATAACAGTTATAGTGATTGTGAATGCCTTATTTAGGGTTTAGAAAGTTTTTGTTGAAGTCCTTGCTTGGTATAAAGTGGAAGGATTTGTTGTACCAGCCTTGGAAAAATTGAGAATTTTGGAACATGCCAATTTGAAGCAATCCTCGAAAGCAATTTCAAGAACCAAAATTCTCATTGTTTTTTAAGTTTTTGATATGTGTTTGTACATTATCAACATTTTTATAATACAAAATAACCATGAAAACAGTCAGATGCTACTATACCTTGAACCTTAATTTTTCGAATAGTTTTCTTTGGCTTAGGAGCAGTTCCTTCCAGGGCAGCATCTGCAGAATCATTTCTCAATAGTTCTTCCTCTAGTTGCTACAATATTTGTTGTAGTCTATACAAGTTGCACGCATTTCAATTTACACAATTACTTAATAATATGCACAGTATTACCTTCATTGTGAAAGAATTTGCATTTTTCGAACTACATGACAATTAAAAGAAATCAACAAACATAATTTTGTTAATAACCTACAACCCTGTAACAAAGAGGTTCAAATTGTGCTATATGACTGAATATTTTTTCTTAATAGCCAGACATTGACAAAGATGGTCTAAAACCTCTACAAAGTTATAGAAGATAAGTCACACCTTGTGTCATTTCATTTGATGTGTTGTTACGAAGTGATGTCGCCCCTGCTTTTATAAAGGTAGACACCTCTCGTATGTATTCTGCACTAGCTTGCACATAAGCAAGACCACGCTGAGAATATGTGGCACGGAGAGGAGGATGGGGTCTAACACAAATTTTTCTCATTGCTTCACATCCAGCCAAAACTGTGGACTGTAAATTTGAAGATCGGGAGCGTAGGGACTCCATATTTTGAAAGGATGACCTACAAGACTGAAAACTGCATTTGGATGACATATCTGGCATGATCTTGACTTTACGCACTGCATCAAAAATAATATATTGAAATCTCATTTTAAACTTTCTAAATTATGACGTGTTTTACATTCACTTGCTTTATTTCAAGTGCAATCAAACAACCATAGACTCCCAAACCTACCTAATGGAAAAATTTTGATGGAAATTATAACAGCACAACAAATCTCTATTCTCTACATCTATTTGTTTCTTTTTCACTACCTTTCGAGAAGAATGAGATATGTTCCATTTAGAAAATAAGGAATCAAAACAAATCAAATGTACTTATTATTGATGCATCCATATCAAGTCAATACAAAATAACCATGAAAAGAACGAGATGCTACTATACCTTGTAGCTCACATTTTTCACTGAAATTATCGTTTTCCTGTAGCTGACATTTTTTACTGAAACTATGGTTTTCTTGTAGCTCACATTCTTAAGACAAGTAGTCTTTTAGGAAGCTCATATATCACATAAATATACCTCTGACCTCTGAACCCTTTTTCTCTAGATAAGCTTGTATAGAGATTGGAACAGAGCCTCTCCCAAGTCAGGAGCATATTTGTTACCTAGTGTGAGTTTAGTTTTTTATAGTACGAAAAATAGTCCTACCATAGTTCCTTAGAACATACTACCGTAACCTTGATTCAGTATCCTTTTTGAGTAGATTACTTGTGACAAATGAATTGTGGGTTAGACAATTGATGTGATGACAGATTGTTGATTTTTGGGGAGACACTTCATTGGGATGCTTTGTTATGCCTTGCTAGTTAATGTTCATAGTGATTGTGAATGCCTTGTTTAGGGTTTGGAAAGTTTTTGTTGAAGCCCTTGCTTGGTATAAAGTGGAAGGATTTGTTGTACCAGCCTTGGCAAAATTGAGAAGTTTAGAACATGCCAATCTGAAGAAATCCTAGCAAGCAATTTAAAGAACGAAAATTCTCATTGTTTTTTAAGTTTTTGATATGTGTTTGTACATTATAAGCATTTTTATAACACAAAATAACCATGAAAAGAATCAGATGCTACTATACCTTGAACCTTATTTTTTCCAATAGTTTTCTTTGGCTTAGGAGCAGTTCCTGCCAGGGTAGCATCTGCATAATCATTTCTTAATAGTTCTTCCTCTCGTTGCAACAATATTTGCTATAGTCTATACAAGTTGCACACATTTCAATTTACAGAATTACTTAATAATATGCAGAGTATTACCTTCATTGTGAAAGAATTTTGCATTTTCTTAACTACATGACAATTAAAAGAAATCAAAAAACACAATTTTGTTAATAACCTACATCCCTGTAATAGAGAGGTTCAAATTTTGCTATGTGACTGAATATTTTTTCTTAATAGCCAAACATGGACAAAGATGGTCTAAAACCTCTACAACGTTATAGAAGATAAGTCACACCTTGTGTCATTTCATTTGATGTGGTGTTGCGAAGCGATGTCAGCCCTTCTTTTATAAGGGTAGACACCTCTTGTATGTATTATGCAATAGCTTGCACATAAGAAAGACCACGCTGAGAATATGTGGCACGTAGAGGAGGATGGGGTCTAACACAAATTTTTCTCACTCCTTCCGATCCAGCCAAAATTGTGGACTGCAAATTTGAAGATCGGGAACATAGGGACTCCATATTTACAAAGGATGACCTACAAGACTAAAAACTGCATCTGGGTGGCATATCTGGCATGATCTTGACTTTACGTACTGCATCAAAAGCAATGTATTGAAAGCTCAATTTAAACTTTCTGAATCATGACATGTTTTACAATCACTTGCTTTATTTCAAGTGCAATCAAACAACCATAGACTCACAAACCTACCTAATGGAAAATATTTGATGGAAAGCAGCGCAACAGATCTCTATTCTCTACATCTATTTGTTTCTTTTTCACTACCTTTCAAGAAGAACGAGATATGTGCCATTTAGAAAATATGGAATAAAAACAAAGCAATTTTACTTATTATTGATGCATCCATATCAAGTCAATACAAATTAACCATGAAAAGAACCACATGCTACTATACCTTGAAACTTAATTTTTCTAATAGTTTTCTTGCATCTATTTTCCCATGACAACACTGATCCTCCACCTTCTTGAAAAATGATCTTATCTAAACTACTATTCGACATGTAATCATAGACCAAAAGAATCTCTCCTTTCTCATGACACCATCCTTGCAGATGGAATAGGCTTCGATGACTAAGGCGTCCTACAACTGAGAGCTCTGCAAGAAATTCATATTTCCCTTTATTGTTGCAGGTAGATCTCTTCATTGCCACCAAAGCTTCATCATTAGGTAGAATCCCTTTATACATGGTCCCAAATGCATAATGACCTGCAACTCTAGCTGTGTTGAATCCTTTGGTAGCATTACCAAGATATTTGTTGTGGAAAGGGTTTACCTCACCCCCTGTTGCTTGCAATCGACAAGGTGAAATCGAAACTGTTCCTGATGACATGAAGTTGAAACTACTCAGGAGAAATGGAAGATCCCTTGTGAGCATCGATTGCCTGCGATCGAAGACACGAAGTTGAAATTGTTTGGGAGTGATGGTTAGGGTTTAACAACTCCTTTCCAAACTACCTTTGTAGGATCCAATGGCTAAATGCCTTCCAATCGTCTAACATATAATCTACCGGGGCATGGTTATGAATAGATGGACAAGAGGGATGAGTTGTTTCCCTGTGTTGGTATATATTAAAAGATTGCGTATAAACAACACAGCAGTGACAAAAAGGAATGGCGTCCATTAGCTCCCCAAGCTTCAATTTCAGCCTACAAAAATTATTACGAATGGTGTCATTAAAACCTAGCGCAATTATTGCTAACCTCATTCTTCACAGCACCCTAAAATGCTTTGTATGTTGGGTTGATTGAAAATAAGCGCTTAGGTTTTTATATGTTACTAACCAACAACACGGATTCTTCTGGACTCTTCTACATACGCTTCTTTCTTGAATGTATGGGTTGAAACCAAAAAAAAAAAGGAAACCTAGAACGTATATCAGTTCATACACACATGATTGAAATGGGGAATTTGTTAGACAAATTCTTAGAGAACACGCTTGTTAACATGTATGTGAAATTAGAGAGCCTAGCGACTTGGCATAGTTTTCAGTCAGTTGCCGGAGCACGATTGTGCCTCCTAGACAGTGGTAATTATAGTTGACGCCAGACATGGGAATGTCGAGGAAGAATTGGCATTGTTGTACCACATGTAACGGGTAGGATTTGAACCCAATAAATGTACCTTTGCAAGTGCTCTCCCGGTGTGCCTCTTTGAGTGCTCTTGAACTCGGCAAGGAGATACATTGAGATGTAATTAGTTGTGGGTTCATGTCAGATGTCTATGTGGGGGATTCCCTTGTTGACGTTTATGAAAAATGTGGAAATAGAGAGTTTGCACAAGATCTGTTTGATCAAAGGCCTCAACGAGATGCAATCTCTTGGGATACATTAATTGGAGATTATTTACACACTCGGTTTGTCAGTGAGGCACTGAAGGTGTCTGAGAAAATGCCTGAACGAGATGTGCTATCGTGGAATAATATGATGGTAGGATATGCCCATAATAGATGTTTTGGTGAATCCTCGAGGCTATTTCGCATGATACCCAAGTGAAACTGGGTTTTCTGGAATTGCATGCTTGCAGGAAATCCACAAAATGGGCTTGTTGAAGAAGCCGTGGAACTCTTGAAAATGCTGAACGAAATTTGGTTCCGCCGAATAAGAAGATTGTTGGATATGCACAGAATGGGCATCACGAGAAGGTGTTGAAGCTCTTTCAATACATGAAATTGGCAATTGTAAGTCTAGTGCACAAAACTTTGTTCAGTGTTTTGCTAGTGTGTGCATTCCTAGTGGCTCTGGGATAGGATGGGGAGTTCCATGCAGAAGTAGTTAGAGGTGGATTTCAATATAATGTTTTTGTGGGATGTGCAGTTTCTATACGCTGTTATTTAAGAAGTCTCGAGTTCAATCCTGTTATTGCAACGTCTTTCCAAAAGCTTCTATAAGGTCTTATGTTTCCTAGAAAAGCTTCTATTGGCAATCTCCAAAATGAAAGAAAAAGCAACCTCAAACTTCACATGTAGCCAGAAAGAAAAAGGCATAAAAGGTGCAAGAGGTGCTGAATTCAATATTGTTAGTTGCCCCATCTTTCGAAAAGCTTCGATAGGCTATATTTTCCTAGAAAGAAATAAAAAGCAGCCAAAAACTTCACATGCGACCATAAATAAAAAGCTTAAAAAGAATCATGATTGAACTCGACGTGAATCGAAAACCGAACCTTCTGATCTGGAGTCAGACGCGCTACCGAATGTTGCAAAGGAAACACCGTAAGTCGATAGCACATATGGAGGAAGAGAATAGATGAAGAAAGAAGTGATATGTTATGTAATCTAACTATAGCCCAATTTGATTGAAAAATAAATATTAATGTTAAATGTAATACAATCAAACAAAAAAGGCATATGCAAGTATCCCACTTTGTCTATCTTTTACAAGTCAAACAATTTAAATTATTTTAAATTTGAGGGAAAATATCTAAGATCACAACAACTATGATATTGGCGATGACGACAACAATGTTAACCAGCATGAAGGAGGTGGTGTCTACAATTACAATGATTGTAATAATAACAATTTTGGGCATATCGCTTTATATTTTAAGAAATATCAATCCCACTAAATATTGTATTACATGACTTTTGGAAAAAAGAAAAAAAGACTACACCTTTTTTAAATTATCACAATTTTAATAAATTAAAATCATAAAATTATATATTAAAAAAATATAATGATGCAATGTGGCTATGGAGATTTTGAATGGCATGTGAGATTTGGTTTTCTTTATCATGGGTTTTAGATAAACGTTGTCTTGTAAATAGAATGATTGGTTTAAATGTTATCAAGGAGAGGTCTTGCAACTGTAAAGTCTCTCAAGACATGACTGTTATACCATGTAGAAGATATTCTCAAACTCTAAAGTCTCTCAAGACATGATTGTTATACCACGTAGAAAAGTTTTCTTGTAAATAGAATGATTGGTTTAAATGTTATCAAGGAGAGGTGTTGCAACTCTAAAGTCTCTCAAGACATGACTGTTATACCACGTAGAAGATATTCTCACATGTGCAGGTGGCATTCTTACAATTGACTATCCTATAGAGAAAGTCCTGCTACAATTGTTATACCACGTAGAATATATTCTCGCATATCCAGGTGGGATTCTTACAGTTGACTATCTTGTAGAGAAGGTCTCTTACTACTTATATGATGAAAGCAAACTCCTTGATTTGAAATTCCACTACTTTTAATCACATACTAGCTATATTTAATCATTTAACGACTTAAATGATTAACGATGTATACAATCACTCTTTATTCAAAAAACTCTTTATTTAAAACTTCATGAATTTATTTTTAATGCTTTATCATAAATGTTAATTAAGCATAATTTATAAAATTACAATATTACTAGGTACAAAAATAATCTAGACGTTCCATACATAATGAGGGAAATGAATTTAATTAGTCTTTTATTTATTTTTTTCGGTGGTTGAACTAGAAAGAATTAATTATGGATTTTGGACCAATAAATGTCCTCAAAATGCACCAATCATCAGTTAGATAAAGTAACTTAAATTTATTTTATTGTTGAATTCTAATCAATAATATTTAAAAAAAGGAAATAATAAATGTTCATAAAATTACAATACTACTCAATGCCTGTAACTGTTGTGAGATAAAGCAAGAGCATTTACTTTAGCTTTTTAAATGCTTTTGAAGATTATAAGCTAGATTGTATTGATATTCATTTATTATTGATCTTTAATATGCTTAATTTTTTAACAAATTTTCAAATATTATAAAAAATTTACACATTTGAAAATGTGTTTTAAATGCCATAAAATAAATTAGAAATTGGAGAATAATAGTATGGTAGAATAAAAAAATTGTTGAAATTCCAATCCAACCATCAATATGTGTAATTATTTCAAATTCCTCAACAATATCATTCATATTGGTATGGAAAAATATATAGTATGGTAGAATAACAATATTGTTGAAATTCCAATCCAACCATCAATATGTGTCATTATTTCAAATTCCTCAATAGTATCATTCATATTGATATGGAAAAATATATGCCTCTATCAAGCCTTTGCCTTACCACTGACTAATTCTGGGACTGAACCACCAGATCTGTACAAAGCTATGGGTTTTAAATAATAGGATTTTACTCGAACGGAAATAATAAATGCTATAAAAGTACATTAATGAATGACAATATTACTAATAAACCTCTCAAGTTGTGAGTTGTAAAACAAGGAAAGAGTGGTTAGAGTACTTTCCAAGAATATCAAATATATTATATTTCGAATCATTTATAATTAGTTTTAGAATGAATGATTTAAAAAAATATATTATAAATTATTTACAATGATTGTAGACATCATAATAGCTTTGGAATGGGTAGTCATGAGCCTTGATATATGATTATATCACTTGGAACATATGGGACCAAATGATACGAATTTGAAAAATGGAGCCTTGGGTTTCATTAAAAAAATTGAATGCTTTGTAATCTAACGTGGTCCAAGACATACAATAAAATAGTGGACTTGCTTTCAAAATTAAATAGTTATCTTGGAGCTAGGGGTCTGGATGGCGACGACTAGATCCAGTACATTGGCATATAACTTTGAGGATCGAAGGCACTTAGAAGGTCTTCAAACATTGTGCCTTGTGTGTCTCTGCTGCATTTACAACTTACAATTTATGGTTCTCTTCTAGTTTTAAATGTGATTATTAGATGAGGGAACTTGTTCCAGCAGATAGAGCGGCTTTGGGCCTGCCATATAACTTAAAAGAGAGTTATGGCTACAACAAAAGATTGAAGTGGAGTTATGGCTATAGCAAAAGACTTGATATGGATCAGTAAATACCGACCATCTTAGTAGAATACTTTAGGCCACTTAGGAAATTGTAGGAAGGCTGAAATAGTGTTACAAATATTCTTTTGACTACACACATATTTGAGAAAGATTTGGTTGTAACATACTAAGTTTGCAATGCTAGTGTCTATGGTGGCAATCAACACTTGTAGACAACTAAATAGAACTTGCCGTAATTAGAGTATTGTCTCTCTTAGGTGCAAAGCAGTCACCAGCCAGAGCTCTCCAGAAAAATAATTATTTAACCCTATTGTTATGGTATTACCTTCATTATTGAACGGTTATTTCTATTATAGTCGAGCTCCCAACAACCTGTATGCTTCATCTTTCTGCATGTTACTGACTTATTGCTGCAACCATTTACAACATATCCAGTTGGAGTGAGGAAACATCACTATTGAGGTCAAAAAGTAGATAGATTGAAAAAACATACAAATAATGGAAGTTGATCATCCTTCTCATAGCTTCATTATAAATGTGAAGCTCATTGGTAGTGAGGTACAGACAAAGAATTTTGTTAGAGACATTTGCTAGTCGTGACACTTTGATCTCCTTTCAGCAATACCCACAGAGAGTGGATACACCATCGCTTATGCTAAAGACAAATGGATTGAAATCAAATACAAAACAAGGAAGCTTGATCGCCCTTCTCATAGCTTCATGGCATATGAGAAGATGATTGTTAATCAGCCTCTAATAGAATCTTAGACAAGTAATGTCTAGCTTTACCACTATGACCGTTGTGAGTATTTAACCCTATTTTAGGACTTTTATTAATAAGGTCAATATAATTCTTGGCTACAGTTTATATGCATTTTTGCTTAGACAATAGGACAATTATTATTGACTAATTTTAGGCTTTTCTAAGTCATATGAGGTAGGAGGAGATCGCCTATTTCACATCAAATGCCTAACTACGCATAGTAAATTTGCACAAAATTTGGGACCTGTACAAAGTTAAAATATACCTGCGGCTGATATTGGCACCTAGGAAACTGTGTCTGAAACCCTATGACATTTTCTAGCCGTGACACTTTGATCTGGTTTCAACAATACCCACATAGAGTGGATACACCATCGCTTATTTTAAAGACAAATGGATTGAAATTACATACAAAACAAGAAAGCTTGATTGCCCTTCTCATAGCTTCATGGCAGATGAGAAGCTGATTGTTAATCAGACTTTCATAGAATCTCAGAAAAGTAATGTCTAGCTTTACCACTATGACCGTTGTGAGTATTTAACCCTATTTTAGGACTTTTATTAATAAGGTCAATATAATTCTTCACTACAGTTTATATGTAGTTTTGCTTAGACAATTGAACAATTATTATTGACTAATTTTAGGCTTTTCTAAGCCATATGAGCTCAGAAGAGATCGCCTATTTCACTTCAAATGCCGAACTATGGATAGTAAATTTTCACAAAATCTAGGACCTGTAAAAAGTTAAAACATACCTGTGGCTGATATTGGCACCTGGGAAACCGTGTCTGAAACCCTGTGATAGACTATAAAACACTAACCGTTTACAAATCTAGTTCCTCTACAAAGGCTAGGCTAGGGTTGCATTACAATTGAGAAACCCATACATTTTGAGCTTTTGATTTTGATTTTGTGCTGCAAAGATCAGGGCGCGAAAAAAACTCTGCGAATATTAGGCACCGATGTTCTGAGCATGCCTTGTGAGGTTTGAAATGGCCACCCACTGTGGTTCATAATTATAGGTTTTGTTGGACTTGGCTCAATTTTTGCTAGACCTAAACCATTGGACTAGCTCAACTGGTATGGACCAAATTCTTTCCTAAAAGTAACCCAAAAAAGGAAAAAACCTGAAAAAGGTCAAGAAAGAACTTCGGGAGAAGAGAATTAGCAAGTCTTTGGAGAAGAACTATATACCAGAGAAAGAGATGTTGAAAAAAATTGCAGTTAAGGATTTGCAATAATTTTCCTTCTTCCCTTTGCATTTTTAGACTTATGATATCCTGTATTTGAGGATTTCTACCAAAACCTACTCCATTAACGAAATTGTATCTCTGTGGGAAAATAAATTTGACAAACTTTTGCAAAGACTACAAGCGGTAGAACGAGATGGAACTCTGTCGTTTACCTATATGAACCATACCATCACAAAAAGTTGTGTATATATCATTTCACCATAGAAATTGCAAGCAGTTTTTAGAGTGATAACTACATCCTCAAGGTATTCTCTTATTCCTTTTATTTCTTCCCTCTTGCATTGAAATTTTGTGGAACTCTGTTGAACCTAAAAATCATCCTAAAGATATATAGCTCAAAAAATTTCCTTAAGTCACAGTGCGGCTTCAAATTTAAACATAAATACATATAAACACAAGGTAAAGTCTCAATATTCGATTATATGAGCAGATTACATAGCTTATTCAGCTAGCACGAGACGAGACTTGACTACATTAGTCAAATATCTTTCCAACTCCAGTAACTACACCACTATTCGCATCGATTGACTGATGACTTGATCTCCACAGTTATTTACATACTGTCCAACAAGGAGACCAACATGTCAATTATCTGGTTTCTACAACTGGGAGTGTGACCTGATAAATAATGAGAAACATACGTATTGCAACAATACAAAATGTGCACACAAAGATACTTCACTAATTCTTTATTCAAAGGTACCTCTATTTATACACAAACACAGTAGTGAAGTCCTGCTGAAATATTCCAGGTTCAACAACAACTAACCTCCCTATTTTAACTCATTAACCTAGAGCTAATCATCCTTAACAACACTTATACATGAGCTGTCTGTACTCTAAAACAAAATCCCTAAATAGCCTATTACATTTATGTATTGCAGAGTTATTCTCTAATATGATCAACAACTAGAGCATAATAGAATTTATTTATTGTTCTAGTACAAATGAAGTTGAAATGAACTCTATGAATTGTTCAAAACAACATTTTTTGAAATAATGTTTCCTGACTTGTTCTGAAATTGTACCCATGTTTTCTGGATAAGCTACATTCTCTTCACTTTGGACAATGTTTCACACCATAAACTTGCACTCCTGTCTCGAAGACTCTATGATAGAATGATTTTGAGACTTGCTTCAAGGTTTAACGGGTAAATATATAAGCATTTCCATTATAATTTTATCAGGATAATTCATTTAAACAAGTTGGCTAATAGTATCAAAGATGAGGTCAGCTAATTGTTAACACTATTAAATAACGGAATACAATTAAGAAAGCATGGTAAGCTCAAGTAGAACTAGAAGATTATTGTGACAGCCACCATAACTCCTTCCTTTCAGAATAGAATTCGAATTAGTATTTGTGGGATTGCTTGAAAAATGGTTGCTAGCATCTTTGGTGGGTATTGCTGTCATCCATCACATTTTTTATAGTTAACTCTCTTTCCTCGAGGAAAGAAAACAATGGATGATGTCTTATAATTTTCACTACATCCACTAAGTTCATTTGACAGAACGAGTAGCAGAATGAAATGCCAATACAACACATACCAAAAAGACTAGTATTACTGTCAAAGTGTTAGGAGACAATGTCTATGGATCAGTAAACACCAACCATCTTGGTAGAATCCTTTAAGCCTCTTAGAAAATTGCAGGAAGGTTGAAATAGTGTCACAAATATTCTTTTGACTACAGACATATTTGAGAAAGATTTGGTTGTAATGTAGTGAATTTGCAATGCTGGTGTCTATGGTTTCAATCAACACTTGTAGACAACTAAATAGAACTTGCCGTAATTACAGTATTGTCTCTCTTAGGTGCAAAGCAGTCACCAGGCAGAGCTCTCCAGAAAAGTAATTGTTTAACCCTATTGTTATGGTATTTCCTTCATTATTGAATGGTTCTTTCTATTATAGTCGAGATCCGAACAACATGTATGCTTCATGTATCTGCATGTTACTGACTTATTGCTGCAACCATTTACAGCATATCCAGTTGGAGTGAGGAAACATCACTATTGATGTCAAAGAGTAGATAGATTGAAAGAACATACAAATCATAGAAGTTGATCATCCTTCTCATAGCTTCATTATAAATGTGAAGCTCATCACTAGTGAGCTACTGACAAAGAATTTTGTTAGCGACATTTGCTAGCTGTGACACTTTGATCTTATTTCAACAATATGCATAGAGGGTGGATACACAATCGCTTATGCTAAAGACAAATGGACTGAAATGAAATACAAAACAAGGAATCTTGATCGCCCTTCTCATAGCTTGATGGTAGATGAGATGCTGATTGTTAATCAGACTCTGATAGAATCTTAAACAAGTAATGTCTAGCTTTACGACTATGACCGTTATGAGTATTTAACCCTATTTTAGGACTTTTATTAATAAGGTCAATATAATTCTTGGCTACAGTTTATATACAGTTTTTCTTAGACAATTCGACAATTATTATTGACTAATTTTAGGCTTTTCTAAGCCATATGAGGTCAGAAGAGATCGTGTATTTCACTTTAAATGCCTAACTATGCATAGTAAATTTGCACAAAATCTGGGACCTGTACAAAGTTAAAACATACCTGGGGTTGATATTGGCACCTGGGAAAACGTGTTTGAAGCCCTATGAAATTTTCTAGCCGTGACACCTTGATCTACTTCCAACAATACCCACAGAGAGTTGATACACCATCGCTTATGCTAACGACAAATGAATTGAAATGAAATACAAAACAAGGAAGCTTGATTGCCCTTCTCATAGCTTCATGGCAGATGAGAAGCTGATTGTTAGTCAGGCTCTGATAGAATGTTAGACAAGTAATGTCTATCTTTACCACTATGACCGTTGTGAGTGTTTAACCCTATTTTAGGACATTTATTACAAGGTCAAAATAATTCTTGGCTACAGTTTATATGCAGTTTTGCTTAGACAATTGGAAAATTATTATTGACTAATTTTAGGCTTTTCTAAGCCATATGAGGTCAGAAGAGATCACCTATTTCACTTCAAATGCCTAACTATGGATAGTAAATTTGCACAAAATCTAGGACCTGTAAAAAGTTAAAACATACCTGTGGCTGATATTGGCACTTGGGAAACCGTGTCTGAAACCCTATGACAGACTATAAAACACTAACCGTTTACAAATTTGGTTCCTCTAGAAAGGCTAGGCTAGGGTGGCATTACAATTGAGAAACCCATACATTTTGATCTTTTGATTTTGATTTTTTGCTGCAAAGATCAGGGCTCAAAAATAACTCTGTGAATATTAGGCAGTGACGTTCTGAGCATGCCTTGTGAGGTTTGCAATGGCCACCCACTGTGGTTCATAATTACGAGGTTTTGTTGGACATGGCTCAATTTTTGCTAGAACTGAACCATTGGAGCAGCTCAACCGGTATGGACCAAATTATTTCCTAAAAGTAATGCAAAAAAGGAAAAAAACCTGAAAAATGTGAAGAAAGAACTTTAGGAGAAGAGAATTAGCAAGTCTTTGGAGAAGAACTATATACCAGAGAAAGAGGTGTTGAAAAAAATTGCAGTTAAGGATTTGCAATATTTTTCCTTCTTCCCTTTGCATTTTTAGACTTATGATATCCTGTATTTGAGGATTTCTACCAAAACCTACTCCATTAACGAAATGGTATCTCTATGGGAAAATAAATTTGACAAACTTTTGCAGAGAGTAGAAGCGGTAGAACGAGATGGAACTCTCTCTTTTACCTATATGAACCATACCATCACAAAAAGATGTGTATATATCATTTCACCATACAAATTGTAAGCAGTTTTTAGAGTGATAACTACATCCTCAAGGTATTCTCTTACTCCTTTTATTTCTTCCCTCTTGCATTGAAATTTTGTGGAACTCAGTTGAACCCAAAAATCATCCTAAAGTTATATAGGTCAAAAAATTTCCTTAAGTCACAGTGCGGCTTCAAATTTAAATATAAATACATATAAACAGAAGGTAAAGTCTCAATATTCGATTACATGAGAAGATTACATAGCTTATTCAGCTAGCACGAGACCAAACTTGACTACATTAGTCAAATATCTTTCCAACTCCAGTAACTACACCACAGTTTGCATCGATTGATTGATGACTTGATCTCCACCGTTATTTACTTACTGTCCAACATGGAGACCAACATGTCAATCATCTGGATTCTACAGCTAGGAGTGTGACCTCATAAATAATGAGAAACATGTGTATTGCAGCAATACAAAATTTGCACACAAAGATACTTCACTAATTCTTTATTCAAAGGTACCTCTATTTATACACAAACACAGTAGTGAAGTCATGCTGAAAGATTCCAGCTTCAACCGAACTAACGTCCCTATTTTAACTCATTAACCTAGAGCTAATCATCCTTAACAACACTTATACATGAGCTGTTTGTACTCTAAAACAAAATACCTAAATAGCCTATTACATTTATGTATTGGAGAGTTATTCTCTAACATCATCAGCAACCAGATCATAACAGAATATATTTATTGTTCTAGTACAAACGAAGTTGAAATGAACTCTATGAATTGTTCAAAACAAAATTTTTGGAAATAATGTTTCCTGACTTGTTCTGAAATTGTACCCATGTGTTCTGGATAAGCTACATTCTCTTCACTTTGGACAATGTTTCACACCATAAACTTGCACTCCTGTCTCCAAGACTATATGACAGAATGATTTTGAGACTTGCTTCAAGGTTTAACAGGTAAATATATAAAAATTTCCATTATAATTTTATCGGGATAATTCATTTAAATAGGTTGGCTAATAGTATCAATGATGAGGTCAGCTAATTGTTAACACTATTCAATACCGGAATACAATTAAGAAAGCATGGTAAGCTCAAGTAGAACTGCAAGATTATTGTGACATCCACCATAACTCCTTCCTTTCAGAATAGAATTCGAATTAGTATTTGTGGGATTGCTTGAAAAATGGTTGCTAGCATCTTTGGTGGGTATTGTAGTCATCCATCACATTTTTTATAGTTACCTCACTTTCCTCGAGTAAATAAAACAATGGATGATGTCTTATCATTTTCACTACATCCACTGAGTTCATTTGACAGACCGAGTAGTAGAATGAAAAGCCAATACAACACATACTAAAAAGACTAGTATTATTTTCAAAGTATTAGGAGACAATGTCTATGGATCAGTAAACACCGACCATCTTGGTAGAATCCTTTAAGCCTCTTAGGAAATTGCAGGAAGGCTAAAATAGTGTCACAAATATTATTTTGACTACAGACATATTTGAGAAAGATTTGGTTGTAATGTAATGAATTTGCAATGTTGGTGTCTATGGTGGCAATCAACACTTGTAGACAACTAAATAGAACTTGCCGTAATTAGACTATTGTCTTTGTTAGGTGCAAAGCAGTCACCAGCTAGAGCTCTCCAGAAAAATAATGAATTTGCAATGCTGGTGTCTATGGTGGCAATCAACACTTGTAGACAACTAAATAGAACTTGTCGTAATTAGACTATTGTCTTTGTTAGGTGCAAAGCAGTCACGAGCCAGAGCTCTCCAGAAAAATAATTATTTAACCGTATTGTTATGGTATTACCTTCATTATTGAATGGTTCCCTCTATTATAGTCGAGCTCCCAACAACCTGTATGCTTCATCTATCTGCATGTTACTGACTTATTGTTGCAACCATTTACAACATATCCAGTTGGAGTGAGGAAACATCACTATTGATGTCAAAGAGTAGATAGATTGAAAGAACATACAAATCATGGAAGTTGATCATCCTTCTCATAGATTCATTATAAAAGTGAAGCTCATCGATAGTAAGGTACTGAAAAAGAATTTTGTTAGCGACATTTGCTAGCCGTGACACTTTCATCTGCTTTCAACAATACCCACAGAGACGGGATACACCATTGCTTATGCTAAAGACAAATGGATTGAAATGAAATACAAAACAAGGAAGCTTGATTGCCCTTCTCATAGCTTCATGGCAGATGAGAAGTTGATTGTTAATTAGACTCTGATAAAATCTTAGACAAGTAATGTCTAGCTTTACCACTATGACCGTTGTGAGTATTTAACCCTATTTTAGGACTTTTATTAATAAGGTCAGTATAATTCTTGGCTACAGTTTATATGCAGTTTCGCTTAGACAATTGGACAAATATTATTGACCAATTTTAGGCTTTTCTAAGCCATATGAGGTTAGAAGAGATTGCCTATTTCACTTCAAATGCCTAACTACGGATAGTAAATTTGCACAAAATCTGGGACCTCTACAAAGTTAAAACATTCTTGGGGCTGATATTGGCACGTGGGAAACCGTGTCTGAAACCTTATGACATTTGCTAGCCATGACACTTTGATTTGCTTTCAACAATACCCATAGAGAGTGGATACACCATCGCTTATGCTAAAGACAAATCAATTGAAATGAAATACAAAACAAGCAAGCTTGATCGCCCTTCTGATAGCTTCATGGCAGATGAGAAGCTGATTGTTAATCAGACTATGATAGAATCTTAGACAAGTAATGTCTTGCTTTACCACTATGACCGTTGTGAGTATTTAACCCTATTTTAGGATCTTTATTAATAAGGTCAATATAATTCTTGGCTACATTTTATATGCAGTTTTGCTTAGACAATTGGAAAATTATTATTGACTAATTTTAGGCTTTTCTAAGCCATATGAGGTCAAAAGAGATCGCCTATCTCACTTCAAATGCCTAACTATGCATAGTAAATTTGCACAAATTCTAGGACCTATACAAAGTTAAAACATACCTGGGTTTGATATTGGCACCTAGGAAACCGTGTCTAAAACCCTATGATAGAATATAAATCACTAACCCTTTACAAATCTAGTTCCTTTACAATGGCTAGGCTAGGGTTGCATTACAATTGAGAAACCCATACATTTTGAGCTTTTGATTTTGGTTTTGTGCTGTAAAGATCAGGGCTCAAAAATAGCTCTGTGAATATTAGGCACCAGCGTTCTCAGCATTCCTTCTGATGTTTGCAATGGGCACCCACTGTGGTTCATAATTATGAGGTTTTGTTGGACATGGCTCAAGTTTTGCTGGACCTGAACCTTTAGACCAACTCAAATGGTATGGACCAAATTCTTTCCTAAAAGTAATGCAAGAAAGGAAAAAACCTGAAAAAGGTCAAGAAAGAACTTCAGAGCCTTCTAGGGTCGTCACTTCATGGCATGAAGTTTGAAGTAGGTTTAACCTTACAGACTTTTAAATTTTCATTTTAAGTGTGGCCTCTAAGCTATGGATAATGTAATTGTTTTATTGATATTTATCCATGTCTCCTTTCTGAATTACCATTTTGTTTATGTGTATGTATTATCTGCGACTATTGAATTTCTAAACAAGAGAAAACTGCAAGAGGCTAGTAGTTGCCTTTGTTTTTAAAGCAAATTGTAGTGAGCAATGGGTTCTACGGAGTCGAAGAAAACTTTTTCAACTTACAAGTGGAGAAGAAAAGGGTGATGCATTGCATTCAGTGATTGTTGTAGGTTCATGGTTAAGCTCAACCACTAGCCTAGGATCAACCCCAAGCTCAAGGTTCAAGCCAAACTTTATCACATTCATCAATTGTTAGATAACCTATTTCTAATAGTAATCTTTTGTGTCAAACCTCCAACAAAAAAGTAAAATAATGGCTGAAATAAATTGAGACTCAAGCTTACAAACCTCTACAATTTTAAAAAATGGTATGGTATAAGAATCCTAATCTCTCGGCATTGAAATAAATCCTCTTATGAATGGCCATTTTGAACTGCCTAGAACATTGCAAAAACCAAATTGGCATCCACAATATACAATTAAAGAAATTTACCTTTTTCAAAATATTCTGAGCTAAATTTTTTTATATTTTTTCATGAGGAAGTTGCATTATGTAGATCCTATTATGGGCACGTATAATCCATGAAGAAATAGAACAATGTAGAAAAATGAAACATGCTAATAAACAATGCAACCTTACTTCAACCTGGGATCAATGATTAGACCAGAAGCGGATCGACATGCCATAGCATAGAGCTCAAGTCATTCAAGAAATAGACAGAACTCGTAAACTCAGAATATGGTTATAATGAAATGGCATGCTAGGCTTGCGCTAAGGAACATGAGGAAATGGAGATTCTCCACTCAAAATATGTAGTACCTGCATCATTGTCGATCTAGCTCCAGGATCGTGATGTGAACGGAGAAATCCAACCAGCAACATTCTTCTCATTTCATTCTCATCAAAATGAATTGACTAACTGCCCCAAAGTTGAAGACATTCATTTTGCCTGAGGCCTTCCCTGTGAATAAATACTCAGGAGCAAGGTACCCCATTGTTCCTATTGTTAAATTTGGATCACGACTCTTACTATGCTCTATAAGCCGAGAAAGCCCAAAATCTCTTAGCCTTGCATTACATTCTTAGTAATAGATAGAACCATCTTGCAAATAATATTGTAAATTTGTGATCACATACAGGAACCTGGGAAATATTTTTGTGATTACTCTTCCTGCAATCCTTAAAATTCCTCTGAAGACCAGTGATCGCAACACAAATGGGACAACATTTCCTCACTAGCATAATTTCCATTGTGTACAGGATTTATACGCACAAAATGGAATGTATTCCAGAAGGGTATACCTCGCCCCCTGTTGCTTGCAATCGACAAGGCAAAATCAAAATTGTTCCTGATGACGCAAAGTTGAAACCATTCGGTAGAAATGGAAGATCCGCTGTGAGCCTCGGTTGCCTGCGATGGAAGACACGAAGTCGAAATCGTTCAGGAGTGACGCGAAGTTGAAACCATTAGGGAGAAATGGAAGATCCCCTGTGAGGCTCGGTTTCTTGCAATGGAAGACACAAAGTCGAAATCATTCGGGAGTCAGGGTTAGGGTCTAACAACTCCTTTCCAAAGCACCTTCGCAGGATCCAACGGCTAAACACCTTTCAATCGTCTAACATATAATCTAACGGGGCATGGTTATGAAAGATGGACAAGAGGGGAGTTGATTTCAGAGGGGAACGCCTTACAACATAACAAGAATCTTAGTTATTAAAATAACATTGAAATTATAAAAGATGCAAAATTGTAAAAACAAATTAATAAAAATAAAAATAAAAATTTGTTTTTACATGATTAATTTAGTTTTTTATAGTCACTTACTAAACATAAGTGAATGGTTTTATATTAATATTGGGATTTGAGTGGAAAGTAACACTGCAATTTCGACAAAGGATGAGAATTTAAATATTTCGGAAGCCGGAAAAAGAAATATGAATGCTTCAGGAGTGTGCTGACAAGAGCCCTCAATAATGACTACCAAGAGTTGAGGGAGGAGTTCCAAACTAGAGGAATTTTTTTCTTGTAGTAGCATACAAGAGAACTCACACTAGAAGGAGGACGATGTATATAAAAAAATATACTCTATTCATCACACGAGTGCGAAACTCACCGTCCTGGTAAAGGCGATGAAATTTCAATGCTTTTCTAGTGCATGGGATCGAGATCAAGGAACTTGCATACAAATCACTTTAGGAAGAATGTTATTAGGATCTTTGTCATCCATTAAACTGAGAACATGCTGCCATGTATGTTCCCCACTTGGTCAGGGTGGTGGGAGGCCCGTCACCGCCACTTTCCTTTTCTATTAAAAGCACCTGAGCTAGGATAACAATGCTTTTCTTCATTAACTACCAGCATTCATATTTGAGGGGCAATGTTGGTGATAGATTCTAGGTGGTCGAAGCATCCATGATTTTTTCTACCCTGTTTCATGTGTGTCACGACAATAAGAGCCATTAGCGATAAGGCCTTGTAATGCAGATGCAAATCATGATACTTTTTGAAGAGGAGTTCCATTTTGTAATTTACCGATCATGTTGATGGTGATTTGAGGGTCACCCTTTACAAAAACATGTTGAGTATTCTTTTGTTTAGTTTAATGACTAAGGCAATGAGTTCTGCTACATTGTTGGTGTAATACCTATAGAGATTGAATAGTTATAGACTGTATTAAATTTTTTTTATTTTTCATAATATCTGTAAAGCTAATTGGGCCTAGGTTCCCCTTTGATGCTCTATCAAACTTGAGTTTGAGGAAAGAGATAGTGGAAGGGGTCAAAAGTGAGGAGATATAAAATGACACACTCGGATGATAGGGTGAAGGGGCAGTAGGTTAGAGGAGTCCAACTTCATTTCTATCGGCTCTCTAATGTGAGGGAGACATCCGGAGAGGAAGGATAATTTCTTTAATATTTGACAAGATAGGGTGTACATGAGGGTCATTAGGCATAAATGAGACTTTGAATATTCTACAATTGCTCTCTTTTCAATCTTATTAGAGTTGAACCAGGGTGGGCATCCATATATAGTTAATAAATCTGGCTAGAAAAAACACCCACCACTTCGAAATGGGGTTGGGATAATAAGGGTGTGTGTGAGCACAAAAAACACTATTGTTATGATGCCCCCAACGATTGGATGCATAGGACCAATTATTGAAGAGATTATCCATGTTTTCTAAGTGTCGAAGGCATAGAAAGAATTTGGAAGAACCTTGATACCTCTATTTTAATAATTTGACCCATGTTAAAATTTTATTTTGAAACAACTTCCATAGGAAAAAAGCTCTTTTCTGCCATTACTTCAAAAAATTTATGCATACCTCTTCTACAAGTAGTGAATGATGTCTTCTATCCAAGTTACAAGCCTATTGGATAGTGAAGGTGCCTTTTGGGGTATGTCCTCTCTTAATTTTGTCTCACTCACTAGGTATAAGAAACCTCCTTTGTTGGAGATTTCTCCGAAACCAATACAAGTGATCTTCCTTTGGTTTAGGTTCACAATATTGAGAAAATGTTCATTGGCTATATCGAGAAGTTGTCTTAGAATTGTCATGATAATCAACAAGTTTGATGTATCCTTCAATAATCATTCAGACTCCCATACTATTAAGTTGTTGTTTTTCTTTGAGTTTGAGGTTAATGCTAGGAGTCCTCCTAAAACACGGTAGAGTTGTCATCCCTGTATTCCAAAAAAAGAATGTTACTGAATCAACCATCTACCTTTCTTAGCTAAAGACCATACAGTTGAGCCATCTACCAAGGTGCTTAAATGGATTAGTTGTTGTGACGGAGTATGGGGAACATATTTATGATTTCATATGATTTCCATGGATCTAGACATTCCCAAATCCATTCAAACTCAATTTTCATGCCTAAGACTATTGCCATAGTTGAAGGATCACACAACTGAAACCCTTGTTTCAGTTTTGTTTTGCAA
This sequence comes from Pinus taeda, assembly GCA_000404065.3. NCBI lineage: Eukaryota > Viridiplantae > Streptophyta > Pinopsida > Pinales > Pinaceae > Pinus > Pinus taeda. The sequence goes on along the minus strand of APFE031281146.1, from coordinate 58,897 downwards.
AGCTTGTCCTAAAAAACGAAGTCCCATTTACACTCCATATTAAAGCCCCCCAAATAAATTTATGTTGAACTAATTGGAGTTCCTAAGGGGTCGAGGACGGTGCCATTAGAGTTGAACACAAATAAAGGGGAATGGCTTGAAGCACAAATTTTAATAGTATTGATTTCCCTACAATATTCAAAGCATGGAAGTCTCACCCTTCTAGCTTGAGGTTAACTTTAGATATGAGGTCTTCCCATGATCTGAATCTTAATGATCTCTCAACTCGTCGTTCTAAAATATATTTTGATGCAAGTTTTCCTTTTTGAAATACTATGCTATTCGTTATGTGAATTTGTGATAGGAATGGAGTGTTAAAGAAAAAAACATAATACATAGACTTATTAACATCGATTGTTGAGGGTAGTGAGAATAGTTCCAATTGTTAGAAAGTAATTAAAAAAGCAATGGAACACATAAAATATTGCACAAAAAGAAAGACAAAAAATAATGAATAAGAGAGACACAAATATATGTGGTTCATCGAGTTTGCGCTACGTCCATGGATAAACAAAAAGTCCTTCATTTTATATTATCGAGCTAAATGAAGGGATACAACCTACATCAAATCCATTGTAACTTCCTCTTCGCTCTTGCATAGTCTCCTCTCTTCTTCTCACATAGAATAATAATACTAAGCTGCAATATAATTCCCTCATATAAATTGAGGGTTTCCTTCTGTCGAAAAAAACCTAAATGATCGAGGTGGATATCGGTGGTCGACCACCTATTCCACTTGGACCCCCACCACTGTCTTTTTCCGATTTTTAGTTTCCTTAATTTTAGCATAGTTTACTATTTTTGGCGGTTTTTTTGAGTTGTGAACATTGAGAATCATTTTGAGGCCATAAAGAACATTTTTTGGGAAAAGAATTGTGTTGCAAAAGTTGTAATCTACAAATAGATATTTATAATGAGGTATTCTACACGACAAATGAAGATCACATGCCAAAGTTATGACCCTGGGTAGTTGATGTACCAGTTTACCCAAATGGGGCCCATAGTTTTCGCACTTCATCTCCTAGGGTTAGGTTTTTGGATGTTTAAGGTTTTCCATTTCTTCTCAATAATAAATAGGCCTTCGAGCCTCATTATAACATAGTTCAAAGGCATATAGCTGCAACATCTCTTATTCAAGATAAGCTTCCACCAACTGAACTAGTTTATTTCCATTTTGTTTTTAAGCTTCTTTCAATATTTGATATTAGTGAAGTGAAATGTTATTTCTACTGCATCTATGTATTCATGGTTATATCTGTATTTTGTTGTGTTCTTGTTTAAATTGATATCAGTGGTATCAGGCCAGTCTGCTCTTTCTAAGCTTTTCTTTGCATGTGGCCAACGATTTGAGGATATAAGGAGTTAGGGCTCAAATTGGTCGAGCTTTACAAGTTTTTTCAGGAAAGCTAGTGTCTTTTCAATTTGCTAGTCCCACTAAGATGGGTAGTTATCTTAGAAAAAATCAATTAAAGTAATTTGTGATCTCCTTTACGTATGATAGATAAGAGAGAAGCAAAGAGGACCAAACTGAATCTTTCACTTGATTCCTTGCTTGATTTCTCTCTCCCTTGATAGGGCTTGCCACTCCTCTCCTACTTATCCCGCTTTAGATAATACATGTAGAGACAAAGTAACAAAAAAACATCAAAGCATATCAATCTATAATATCATAATAAATGCAAAATCAGAAATACATTGAAGATACAATTGCATTCACAAATAACAAGATTCAAAAATACATGATTGTATGGAGGAAAACTCAAAAAACTTTATTAATAGTAGAAATAGAAGAGAGGATTGCAACCTAGCTGTCTGATCTAGCATCATCCTCCCAACACCAAAGCCCACTTCACTTAATGAAAAGAAAGATTACCCAACAACAGAATGTTCCTTCTCAAATGGAAACCAACAACACTTCCTTACAAATTACAAAATTTTAGCCTGCAGATCTCTCAGATGAGGGATCCATTTCTAGATATCTTCCAAGGGTGTGAGTCAACTCTGGGTTTTTGCTTAGTGTCATTCCACTGATAGTTCTTGGTTCCACTTGGAGATTTCATTGATCTCTTAATCATCCTTCGGCGAATTCAAAGAGGCAAGTGTCATAGGAGAAGTTTCTAGAAGATTCCATGAGCATCAACTTAGCAAACTGTCTCAGCCATTTGTCCATTCTCACTCATCAAACCCTATAGAAGGCCTCTTCAGTATGCATCACACCTAGCTAGTGTAATAGCCAGTATGCATCACACCTTGACCATGGAGCAAACAATATGGTCCAGTTTTAGCTAGTTATGAGTGGTTTTTCACGTGGAACTTCTAGGAAATGATGTAATCAATTAACCATGATCCTTTATGGTATGAAACAACACTTTTACGGGTTAAGGAGCCCTTGGTTTATCGACATATTTGATTGGGGTTGAAGTGCCCAAATATGTCTATAATAGTTGCCCCCTAAAGCATGAGGTCGTAAATCTTTTGATGTCGGATGAAATGCTTTATCATGAGGATCGGAGGAATTCGAACTGGAAGGTGACCTGTATAAGATACAATACAATACATCATCATCATATTATTTTCATGATCTAGCTGAGGTGGGCATTCCCATGATCAGCTTTATAAATTCATTTTCATGTGCATAGAATAGATAATCATCTACAGTTGTAGACTGGTGATCATTGATGTGAAGGGTCATTATCCCTAGCTTGGATGCCCATGTATGCATCTTCTCTGTACATTTTATGTCTTTATATTCGCGAATATATCGCAGACTGGAGGGATCAAAATAGATCCGGGGTCTTCAAACTCATTCAATCTTCGCCCGATGTACAAGTTGATCCATGTGAAAAGATGTTCTGAAGTCAAACTTGGAAAGGCGTTCCCTGATTACCGGCCAATGATGTAAGATATTAACAAACATGAGAGGAATCACTGATAATGATAATGACCCTCAAGCTACTGCAGTATAATCTATGTGGTGTGAATATATGAGTCGATGTCGAACACCACGCAAAATCTTTTGATCAAAGGCCATTGGTATATACCTGTTGCTGGAAGTGAGAAACTTGCCATTGAGGCATGCAAGCTTCAAAGTACTGAAAGGGTTGTTTCTAAGTCAACTTCTTGGATAATGAGCTCATTTCGACAAGAAGTGCCCCGTCATAGGAGGGCCTTAATGTATCCCACATCTACGACATGAAACAAAGAAAATGATTTTTCAGAGGTGAAAATGATCTGATGATACAAGGTTTAGGAATGGCGGTCATGAAAAATGGAGCGTGAAGGTATTGCAGTGGATGAAGTGTTGGCTAGCTGATAAATTATTTGAATGACTTATCTTGAACATATCGGTGACACTGAAATGGATTGGTAGTGTTAACACCAAAATATGGATGGTATGGAGGACCAATGGTGGTATGACCGATGAACGGAATAACCCTACCTGACTCAATCATGGTGATGGAGTGAAAGTGTCATGTTCAAGAGTGACTTGCTACCAATGAAGTTCTTCAAGTTTTCTTCCCTTTTCCCCAATCATTGATGTCCAGTACCTCTTTATTTTTGTCAAGCTTGAGGAGGATAACATATGCTTGTTCTATAATTTTCCCTTCGGGCAAACTTATCGCTATGTTTTAGCGAGGCTAATGACAGTGAAATTCGTTCTTGTCTGGGTGGACATGTTTGTCGCTACTATTTTGGTGATTTTAACGACAAGGATAACTCTATCCTTTTCATGTTTAGATATTTTGAAACGGGACAAAAAGGGAACTCCAGCGGTCCTTTTTCGTTGCATAATCCCTTAAATATAAAAAAGTACAAAAGGGATGATTTTTCAATTGCTTTAATGAGCTGAAAAAAGCAAGCGCTCTATCTTTTCGTGGAATAATCCCCTAGGTCCAAAAAGATTAAAATACATGAGGGATGGAACTGCCCCTTACCTTAATGAGATGGGAAGGCCAGTAGCTTGACAAACTTTTCATATTTAACGAGTCTAGAAAGAGCTTTAAATAGACTCGGTTTTGAGGAACGAGTGATGTTTTTGGGTAGCAAATTGTTCTAGGTAAGTTTGGAACTTCTCAAAACATGGCAGTGTGAAGAGGGTGGCTAATAGAATCACTCGTCATAGTTTCTCCTCAAAAGGGTAAACAATCAGGTGGATATGTATGATCGGCCAAAAGAATGCAGGTGATGCTAGAACACAACTAAGGCTCAAAAGGCTGATAGCATGGCAATCACAAAGGTTGTTTACTGAAGGTGGGTTTATTTTTTAATGAGCTTGAACCTTGCGGAAACATTGCTCATGATAGCGGTCAAAGATGTTCAATTTACCTTTTAACAAGTTAGATTCTTTCAACAGTCGTACAACCTGCTCAATTGGTCCATCAAATTGATTAGAAATACATATACATGCCCAAAAAATGATTTAAAACTACCATTTTACTTGAAGTACATGAATAGTAACATAAAAAGTAGTTTTACCTCTCAGTTTTACCATTTCATTTTGAATTTGGGATTTTGGAGCTCTAGAGTCATTTTCCCCTCCAAAATTTCGTCAGCTAATTTTGGGAGATCTAGTGGACTATTCTCTGCGCCATAAGGACCAGGTAGGAGCTAACCCTGAGCTCTTCATTTTTCATTCCATCCTTTTCTGATTTTGACCAAGTTTTTCCTTACTTCTGGGCCCTTGGGGTTTGAAGAATTCGTTCTCCATCCATCACACTTGGCCTATATCGAAAGGTGCGATGCATACTAAGCTGGACACTGGCCAGTTAGTATGCATCTCACCTTGCTCAAAGGCAAGGTGCGATGGGCGCAGAAGGGAAATTTTGCACAGTGATTTTTCATGAAAATTTTGCGCGTTTTTGCTCAAAAATGGGTCTTAATTTATCTTTTTTCTGTGTCTCAGAAATTTGTTGGATCAAGATGGCTATCACATGGTTTGAACGTGAACATGAAGAAGAGGACATGGTTTCCTTACATGATCAGGGAACTGTTACTACATTATGAAACTTCAGTTTTCTTAAATTCTTCTGCATATCGAGCATGAGGCAACAAATCAGTTTGTTGCAACATTTTCTTAATGCATGTGATCTGATCAACCAAGTATTCCAGATTACAGGAAAATCCATTCCATTGGCAATCGAGGATATCTACTTTTTTACCGGGTTGTCGAGGTGTGGTGCCCCTCTCTCACTATCAGGATCTGCATGTGGGGGTGAATCTGTGACCGATTATATTCACCAGTTTTGTAGGGATGTATCTCAGCCCAGTAGGGATGGCAATATCAATATCCGAGATGTCATTGATCTGCCCTTGAGGACCATTTTATTCACCTTTGTTAGATTGGCTGGTAGTGTGGTTGTTCGTTTGGAAAATAGATCTTATATGCAGTACACCCTAGAATGCCTGGAACCAAAGCTATTCAGCTGGTGTGAGGCAGTACTTCTGGTCATAAAAGAATAGATCTCTAAGGTAAATAATGGCATATCCAAGAATTTTGGCTATGGTTCCATCTTGACTACTTTTTCCTTAGAGAGGATTCCACTGATGCAGCATCAATACATTTCTCTCGAATTGCCAACACCGAGGGAATCACATAAGCAAAGATGGTTTGATCTCATGGCGAGACATGTGGGTCAGTCACATATTTCATTCTCTGATGCCTTCTTTGAGTGGTTCAACTATCAGGAGATGGTCTTCGCAGAGTATCCACACATTGGGATGGATTTCCAAGGTGACCCAGATTTGGCATTACCAGTTAGTGAGTAGTGGAGTTTTATGGGTAAAATGATTTGACCATATCTTTGTTTATCATTTTTTTAACCTTTTAGTGTTTTTTTAATGTTATCAGGACTAATCAAACTCGTATATTTGTGCATACGTTGGGCTAGTGTGACCAGCAGCACGCCCAAGGGTGGCTGCTGACGTTCCAGTAGGAGAGGCTATAGGGAGGGCTATGGACATAGCAGAGACCCTAGCAGTGCTACAAGATCAGGTCGAGGCCCTCACTCTTGGTATTCAAGATGTGAGGATCGACGAGTTACCTTTGGTATTACAGTGCCATACTACTAGTGTTCCGAGTCGATGGACTAGGCTCTTGCGCATGATCGCACAGGCGATGACATGCTATCACCAGCACCATTAGTCTAGGGTGCTTTTCTGCATTCATTTTTTAGTTTCTTGGTCATATGACCAATTTTGGCTTGGACACAAAACATTTTGTAAAAACTATAAACAATTATATATTTTTGATTTTAAGAGTTTTATCTTGGTTAAGTTATGTTATCTTCATGCAAATGTTAATGTGAAATGATTTTCCTTACAAATGCTGCAAATATCTATCTAACACATAATTTTCTAATGAACCAGTTAATGTGTTTAAGTTTTTGGAAATGTGTTTATATAGAATGGAATCAAACTGCCTTTCCAAAAGCCTGACTCTTAGGAACATACGATAGATAGCTAGGCTCCAAACAATATAGATCCCAGTAAGCTGTAGAATGACGAGTTGTGAATCTAGCCTGACAGCAAGTCGGCCTATGCCATGTGAAATGGGATCAGAGAGAAGCTCCATCAACGCGTTGAACTAAGCGATGTTGTTCATTGATCGAGAAATACATATTCCCCTGAAACTCAGTAACTCGCCACTTGGAGCAAAAATGGCCTAGGCTATAGAAGATAGGTTCCGCGTACTATGACTAGGTCCATTAGCATACCCAACAAATGTTTCCTAAAATTATGACATCTGAAACAAATGAAAAGTGGATTACCCAACTGAAATGACAAATCTTGATGAAAACAAAAATGTAACAAAAGCATATCTATAAAGAGATTACTACACTTAATCAAGCATAGTAACACTTAAGATACAACCTGTTTTGGGGTTGCAACAGCGGAATCCCATCATAACCTACTAGCTCGTAGGCTACTTTTGCTAATACTCATTTAATGGAGGGGCCCATCCATAATGGTGTGAACTTACCTACCCCTAATTTATGAGAGTCCTGATTGTAAATCAAGGCCAGGTCACCTTCTGAGAAGGCACGAGGCTTGAAATTCTTGCCAAATTGCGTTTTGACACATTTCTTATGTGTTTTTTTAGCTAGTGCTGTGTCACGATGGGTTTCATCCAAGTGGATTAATTCCAAGAAACAGTCCTCTTCCTCTGAAGCTTCAAGAAGTAGATTGATTACGAGCCTGAGGGATGAAATTTCGCACTGAATGGGTAAGACAGTTTCCAGACCATACACCAACTAAAAGGGCATAAATCTAGTCACATTTCTCACCGATGTCCTATATGCCCATAGAGCTAAGTACAAGGTTAAATTCCAATTCCGTTTGTGGACTCCAATCATCCTTTGCAGCATACACTTTAGGGCTTTGTTGAGGGCCTCAACTTTTCTGTTAGCCTGTGGATACTATGGAGTAGAAGTATCATGGGATAGTCCCAATTTGGTAGTCAATTCAACCATCATGTGATTTCAAAAATGTGATCCATGATCTGTGACTATAGCTTGTGGAACACTGAATCTAGAGACTACATGATTGAAAAAGAAAAGAGCAGCCATTTCACTGTTGTTGTTTAATGTAAGCATCACCTCGACCCATTTTGTAAAATAGTTGATAGTGACTGTGACATACCCATGGCCCCCAGCCGAGGTGGGGTTACATGTCATGAAATCAATGCCCCATTTAGCAAATGGCCCAACAACAACTACTAGATGCAGCGTTGCAGATGGAAATCTAGTTTTGTGGTCAAAAATATGAGAAGAATATAGTAGGCCAAAAGTAACTAGCTCTTAAGACCTTTTGTGTAGTAGCGTACCGAGATAAATGTCCCCCACATGCACCTGAATGATAGCCATTGAGGACTTTTTCAACCTCCTCATGTGTAAGGCACCTTCGTAGAACTGTATCGACACCATGACGGTAATGTGTATCATCGATGATCATGTAGTCTTTGGCTTGGTATCGAATATGCTGTTGTTTAGTGCAAGAGGCGTTAGGCCTAAATGACAGGGTTTGGAGATAGACTAGTATATTTTCGTACCACATATCGCTTGACAATATCAAAAACAAAGCTTCATCCATGATTGATGCTTAGATGTTAAATCGTTGGATGACAATGGAAGGTCACAAAGTAACTCCACGAAGACTAGAGATTTATTTGATTTGGATTTGGTGAATTCCATATCAAACACTTGTAAAATGGCTATCCATTTGGAATATTTGCCCCCTAGTAATTGACACAATAGAATGTAGGTCATAGGGTAGCAATATGACAAAATGGTAGTTTTATGGAAGAGTATATAGTGTCGAAATCTCTGCATGGCTTGAACAGCTACTAAGGCTAGCTTTTCAACATAGGAGCACTTTCTTTCTGTATCATTTAAATTGTGGCTTAAATTATACACAGGATGTTCTATTCCATTATCTTCTTGTACTAAAACCGTGGCAATGGTTGTATTTTCAGTGGTGAGATACAGGTTAAAGTCTTTTTGATAGTCAAGAGCATACATTAATGATGCTTTTATTAGGGAACCTTTTAAAGCATCAAAGGAAGCTTGCACAACCTAATCCCAGTTGAAGGGTACTTATCTTTTCAAAAGACATGTATAACCTTTAGCGAGTTCTGCATAATTTGGAATTAACCTCCTCAGAAACTTTGCTTTCCCTTGGAGTTTCTGAATCTAAAGAAACTTTTAAGGTGGAGACATGTCCATAATTGCCTGAACCTTACATGGGTCAGGTCGAATTCCATCCTTAGAAACTACGAAACCAAGTAATCTACCAGAACCAATAAAAAGGACATGCTTTTGTGGATTGATTCATATCTTGTAGTGTCACCAGCACAGAAATATAGCTCTCAAATGCTATGGATGGTCAATCCACTTTTGTGAATGAGCAGGTAGATCATCGAGATATGGTTGAACGAGGTGCTTGATGTCATGGAAGGCATAGTTCATTGCCCTCTAAAAATTTTCCCCTGTGTTCTTTAAACTGAAAGGTAGTTTACGGTATGCGAATGTGCCCTGTGGACATATAAATGCAGTCTTTGACTAGTCCTATGGGTAGATATTGATTTGATTGTATCCAGAAAATTCATCCATGAATGAAAAGATTTCACATTCTGCACACTAATCAATTATCTGGTCAATGAAGCGTGTACGATAGTTATCTTTTCGACAAGCTTGATTTACATCCCTGTAATCGATGCAAACTCTAATCATTATTTGCTTTTTCATCACAGGAACAATATTTGATACCCAGTCAGTGAGATGAATAGAGTGAATTAAACCGGCGTGCAATAATTTTTCAACTTCTGCCTTAATGGCAACGACTTTCTTTGGGTCAACTGCTCAAAGCCATTGTCGTACTGGTTGGACATCTTGATACATCTTGATTTGATGTTCAATGATGCTCAAGTCAATGCATGACATTTCTTCATATGACCATTCAGAGACATCTCTCAATTCGCGAAAGAGAGCGCAATATATTTCCATTTCTGAAGGAGAACAAAATTTTCCAACATGAATATTCTCCACAACATTAGGTTTGCTTGAGATATTAATTGCAACTGTTTCCTCAATATTGGACTGATTTCGCTCGAAATCCACCATATTTAAAGTATTTGATAGAGAATCAAAAATTGAAGGATGATTAAGGTCGCTAGAATAACCTTTGTTGTTATGTGGAAGGTGGGAATGATGGTGGTAATATTCCCATCATGCCTCTCCTATGATCATCTATTGAATGATTACTTCATTTGTAGAATGTACATGGGACCAAGGATCGGAAGAGGTGCCATAATCTAGAGACCTATCATTCCAAACACTCGTTGAGTGTTGATTTGGGTTTGTCACCCAGGCCCAGAAAATTGATTGCTACAAAATTTCTATGTGGCTTGGGGGTAATACCTGGCGATGATCCATTTTATCAAAATGTTTAGAATTCTTGTTAATCTTTGATGATGTAGAAGATATCATATGACAGTTTCCACTGTGGCCACTTCTGCAAGATTACTCGGAGGCAGGACGGAGAAAGTACCCATTTAGTTGGAGTCTTTTAGGAGACCTACTCTGAAATTTTGAAGCGATTAAGAGCTTCCATGGATCATCGAAATGCTTCTAGTAGCTTGTGAACTATTTGGGAAAAAGGTTAGCTGGTCAACGATTATCGTTCCTTCTTGGAAGGGAAATGCAATATTTCTAAAATATGTTGACACAACAGTAGCCATAAAATAAATCAAGGGCCTGCCTAGTAAGATATTGTAGTCAGGGTTTCCCTCCATGACCTCGACTTCAATTTCTATTGTCTCGTCCCCTAGTTCAACTTGCAAGTTAATTAATATCCCATACGGTGTGTATGTTCTTCCATCGAACACTTTTAATTCCATTGATGATCATGACAGGGGTGGTGAGCCTAGATTTTTCTAGCATCTCACAGATGCCCCTTCATCAATGATTATTCGATGAACAGTTTTGTTGAGGGCTTTTACCTGTATAAGGAAATAAAATTGGGTCGGTAACTGAGGTTCATATCCTTTATGGTTAAAGGCCACAAGATTTGAATCTACTGGGTCAACCCCACTTATTGTTGATAACATAGCCTGGTTCTGTGAGGGACAATTTTGTAGTACTACAAGTGTCGACATAGTGGATGGCGATTGAGCGAGATCTTCCACTATATTATAATTTTGTGCTGCTCGAGCATGAGGATTAAATTTCGATTTATGTACTACTCCCTTTGGCGGCTTTATAGTTAATTCAAGAATGATGGGTGGCACAATTTCTAAGGAAGTTGTTGTCGAACTACTGGGCTTATTTGTAGCCTTGTTTTTCAACATTTGTGGATTCCCATAATATTTTTTCCTTGTCAATATCAAAGCATCATTTTGCTATTTCGAGACTGATAACATAAGCACTTGGGATGGGGAAGCTTGATCGATAGCGACCAAATTAGTTTCTAGGTTTAGAAATAGATTAGTCAATACCACTGAGGTATTTGAATTTTTTAAAAACTTTGCAATCTCAGTTTAGTGTGGACAATCTTTTGTCCAATGGTACTCATTACATATGAGGCATGGTTGACTAGGTTTCTTTTTGCCAGCAGGGTTTTCAAAAGATTTCTCAGGAGTCGAATCTTCTTGTTCCTTCTTTTTTCTTTTTCCCTTTCTTCTTGCTCGCTAGTTGTTTGGTTCTTTGCCCTTATCAGATGACAAGAAATTAAAATCAGAGGCAAGAAGTTTACCATTTGCTTTTTTACTAGAAACTGCAAGGGATTTACGAGATGGGGCCTTTCTTGTTTGCGTACTTGAGGTACCAATCATGTCGTCACTGGCATGAGAGTCCCTATTTGATTTAGGAGGGGGAGGAATGGATAATTCTGGCCTAGGAGCATCAGGAATTTTGTCGTAGAGCATGCCAAACTGAGTATAGATTAAGTCTAAATATTGTGCACGAGCAATGACCTAATCTTGAGTGACAACTCCTCCTTTCACCACATCTTCACTAATAGAAGGTAATAATGACTTAATAAACCACTAAGGTAGAATATGATCAGGAACATATGTCTTCACCATTTGACAATAGTGTCACCACTCAAGAATATGATCAGATATGTGAGTGGTTGTTGTCTATTTAAAGTTGGTAAGGAGATTTGTTCCTATTTTGTACCTGATGGGTAACTGAAAGTGTGTTAGAAAAGTAGTAGCAAGGGTGCTGAAGTTATCAAATGAAGCTCTAGGCAATTCAATGTACCATTTCACTACCAGACGAGTTGGCATCCACTGAAAAACGTGAAGCCTAATCGAATCATGATTGAGGGTGTTAGATGAACACCACAAATCAAAAGTCATTACATGATTTGATGGATCTTCGCCTGGATTTCCATTGAATTTAGGAATATAAGACGAAATTTTATGGGGAATAGCTGGCCACCAAGGGGTGTAATAAATTGGACCATTTGTGAGCCATTTGACATCCACTAATTCTAAAGTTGCTAAGAAAGGCAGCTATTGATTTAGGTTTGGCAAAGCATACCCATGATAATATGGGATGGCCTGAGCAGTAGGTCTTTGCATACCAACATAATGTATCTAATGTTGGTAACTTTGATAACGTTGATGGGCATGACCATTATAGTATGGTTGTTGATAACCATTTTGAAAATACGGTTGCCCATTACCTACAAAGCTTTGTTTCTCAGGTCCTCGTAATCTTGCTAGAATTGCAGTTGTTGATATTGTACCAACCATGGTCGTTGGACCATTTGCTCTTGTCCAATATTGGATGATTGACCAAGATGAGGTGTGATACTACCTGTTTGAGCCTGAGTTGCTCCAATTAAGGAAGCACTAATATGAGGTTGTCATTGAGTCATAGAGACAAGAGGTTGTTGCACTGAAACCTAAGAGACTTGGGGTTGACATACAACAGGTAGTGCTTGTACTTGCGACATAGTCACAATAGTAGGTGTAGTGGGAATATTCAACACAAGCTGAGTTGGTTGCATTGAATATACAACTCTTGGATTTTGAGGTAGTATTGGTACCCAACCACTGGATGTAATTTCAGTTTGACCTGAATCTTGCTGTGAACTCTCATATGGTTATTCTCTAGGAGGGAATAATGAAAAAGCATACTACCCCCCATATGCTGGTAATCCAGTTCTCAAAGGATATATTGGTCTTTGAAGACTGGACTGCCCAAATTGATACTGACATGCACGATCAATTTGTTGAGTTTCAACATAAGAAATGCCAGATATGATTCTGGATGAACAAATAGGAACAAACAATGTCGTCGAAACAGTCCCTTGGTGGACTCCATCTAGTGGTTGATAACTATTTGGGATAGATGGTATACCAACAAACATTGTCATAGTAGTAGCAAGAGGTTCTATTGTTGCTGTATCAGATGAAACAATCCTAGATGTTGATGGTTTCTCAGACATATTTAGTCTATCCAAAACATTTCCTAGCGATTTGACAAGAACTTGCGATGAAGGATGTTTAAAAGAACTAACTTCAGTAGTAGAAGGATATAGGTGGATCCCAGTTCCAAAATGCAATGGGGTATTAGATGGAAGATCCTCTACAGTCTCTTCTATAGCAATCAATCCAAGTGGAAGAGGTAGAATGTCAGGTCTGTAAAATATTTCTGGAGCTGAAGAAGGTATAGCTTCTGCAGTAACAGACACTCGAGGGGTGACACCTTTTGAATTCTCGAACTCAAATTCCAGATGTTCAAGTAAGTGAACTTTACCTTCTAGATCAGCCCTAGATGGAGCTATTTTAGGTATAGAAGTGTCTACTATCACACTAGGATCAGTTCCAATCTCCTCTTGTAACTGCAAAACTTGTTTTGTAAAGGCAGATGTACTAGAAATGATCGAAGTAACTATAGTCACTGATGATGTTGAAACACAAGTTCCAAATAAATTAGGAGAATTCAACTCAGCTAAATGAGACCGTTTTTCCCAGAATGGTTTCGTTTCTAGAGTCAAACACAGTTGACTCGCTAGTCTCCGTGAACGAAGCGTTTTTGATTGACTTTCTTTCACGATTGCAGATTACATGATGAACTCAAAAATTAAGGGGAAATTTTTTATTCCGTATTAAATAAATTTTAATGAAGATTTGAGACAACCTTACTTTTTCAATTTCTAAGAGTCGAGAAAAATATAAATATGACTTTAGTCACCTCCTAATTTTAATGAGCCTGAAGTGACAAGTTCTCAGATGGACCTTTTCTTTTAAGGAGTTGAAAAGGAACAAAGGTGACTACTTTGGAAATCTAGACAGAGGGATTACCAAATCAATCGTAAAATTGAAATATACACCTTGGTGTTAAATTAAAGAGAAATTAGCAAGGACTTATGTACGACAATCAATCTTCCCAAACATTTTGTTCAGTGCATTGCGAATAATAGGGCGGCAGACACAACTTCCTATGGATAAAGGATATTAGCCTATTGTGGTCTCCCAATATATACTCGATGGTACGGGGAGCACAAGTCCGTACTAGCACTTGTCATATCAAAGAGGAGGAATCACCCAACCTTTGATGAAAACGATAGTTACCAGGTTTTACAACATCGAAATACGTCTCTAGACTAGACTTCCAGATGTGTTGTGTTAGGTTCCAAAGTGCTTTTATGTTCATTGAGATTTATTTTAGAGATGATCTTGTTTAGAAGTTTGTATTTCAAGGTTCACCTCGTGATAGAGATGTAAAATTCCTAAATATGCAATCTAAACCGATAAGCAGTCTTTTATTTTCTTTTAGCAATGAAAATCCTAGCTACTAAGGAAAGAAGATAATGATTCTTTCAACAGAGAGCAAAGGGCACACACTAAATGCACTTTTCCTAAATCATTTTCTGCATACACTCTAAATGAAAATGCACATGCATGTATTTTTTTTTTCTTCCTTAATGTGAGAATGCCAAAAAGGAAAACTAAGTACAGATTTGAACTATTTTCTTCAAAGCGACACTTCGACAATTTCTTTTCAAAATGAAAGGAAGACTAAAATGACACTTTTCAATTTCAATAGAAATTTTTTTTTGACACTTCAAATATTAACAATTCAAATCAAGTACAATGAGAAAAGTACAATCAACTATCTATTGGAGGAAGACTTTATGACACTCTTCTTTTAGACTTAAAATGACAATTACAACACTTTTGCGTCAAAAAACAACAATTCGATTAAGCTACTTTTTGACTATGAATCGTAAATGATGGAAAAATACACAAAAGCATTTACCTATCCTAATCAATGGAGGCTAAACATTGTAAACTAAAGAGGCTTCAGCAATGAGATACTGATCATAAGTAGCAAAACAATTGAATAGAGCTGAAAACATGGAGGAAAAAACCCAAATTTCAAAGAGAGAAACAATATAACTCAGTCATCGCACCTATCCTTCAGGAAAATAGGGATGCATCTCACCTGCTAAACATGGGAGGTGTGATGCATACATGCTTCTAGTTATAGACACTGTGATGGGATAGAGAGCAAAACTGAGTTGGGGGTTTTCTCAAAATTTACAGCTAAGTTCAGTGATTTAGGCTGAGCTATGATGAACAGCAAAAATAAAGTACAGGGGTATGATCTTAGGAGGTTATTAAGCTACCACAAGGGCATTTATGATGCTTGTAATTTAGATCATAAACCAACCCGAATATTGACTAAAGAAACATTCATTTAGTTTGCAATTGCATAGAAAGAGCAATTCAAAGACTATATTGCTAACTTCAGGCTCCATCTGTAGTTTATAAAGCAAACAACAGTAACAAACAAACAAACAAACTAATCACTCCCCGGTGGAGTTGCCATTTTTTTCTAGAAAAACTAGTGTATTTTCAATTTGCTAGTCCCACTAAGATGGGTAGCTATCCTAGAAACAAACAATCAAAGCAATTTGTGATTTCATTTATGTATGATAGATAAGAGAGAAGCAAAGAGGATGAACTTGAATCTTTCAATTGATTCCTTACTTGATTTCTCTCTCCCATGATAGAGCTTTCCACTCCCCTCCTACTTGTTCTGCTTTAGAGAATACATGTAGAGAAAAAGTAACAAAACACCATCAAAGCATCTCGATCTATAATATCATAACTAATGCAGAATCAAAAATACATTGAACGTACAATTTCATTCAAAATAACAAGATTCACAAATACATGACTCTATGGAGGAAAAGTCAAAGAACTTTATTAATAGTAGAAAGAGAAGAGAGGATTACAACCCAGTTGTCTGATCCAGCATCATCCTCCCAACATCAAATCCCACTTCACCTCATGAAAGGCAAGATCACCCAACAATACAATTTTCCTTCTCAAAGAGAAACCAACAACACTTCCTCACAAATTACAAAATTTTAGCTTGCATATCTACCATATGAGGGATCCATTCATAGGTGTCTTGCAAGGGTGTGAGTCAGCTCTGGGTTTTTGGTTAGTGTCATTCCACTGATAGTTCTTGGTTCCACTTGGAGATTTCATTGATCTCTTACTCATCCCCAGGCGAATTCAGAGAGGCAAGTGTCATAGGAGAAGTTTCTAGAAGATTCCACGAGCATCCACTTAGCAAATTGTCTCAGCAATTTGTCCATTCCTGCTCATTGCACCCTATAGAAGGCCTCTTCAGTATGCATCACACATAGCTAGTGTAACAGCTAGTATGCATCATGCCTTAACCATGGAGCAGTCAGTATGGATGCGTTTTGGACAGTTCTGAGTGGTTTTTCAGGTGGAACTTCTAGTAAATGATGTAATCAATTAACCATGATCCTTTAGGGTATGAAACAACACTTTTAGGGGTTACAAAGCCCTTTTTTTATTGACATATTCGATTTGGGTTGAAGTGCCCAAATATGTCTATAAAAATAAGGCCAGCCTTGCAAACCCCAAAAACCTCCCATCGGGAAGAGAAGAAGGATGAGCGGGTAGATTATCCTTTCAAAATCTTTCTCAAAAGGCCCTCAAGTGATAGAGGAACGCGTTGATGGAGAAATTTTCCTTGATCCTTCAATGGCTACCCAAAGCCAATGCATCTTCTTCCAGCATCCACTCTCAAAGTGCCATACCCTTCAAGGTACCAGTTGTCTTTGACATCCCCATATTTGAATGTTAGATAGATGTGGAAATCATAGACAAGTGGTTAAATATGTTAGAAGGATATTTTTATGTTCATGATTTTTCCAGTTTGGAAAAGATTATTTTTACACTCCTCAAAGTCGCCCCCATGTCAAGAATTGATGGGAAACCTACTGTGAGAAGAAGGACGAAAGCACACCCTCACTATTTTCATTTTCACCCACATGGAATTCATTCTCGAACATAATCAAGGAGAAGTACTACCCTATCAAGAGCTATGAGGATAAATACATAAAGTGCACCACACTGCGGCAAGGAAGGGACCAAAATGTGTCAGAGTTTACCAATGCATTTCATACCCTTCACACAAAGTTGGGTATAAGGTACTCAAGTACCGCAACTTTCTACACATGTACACCTATGACGTGATGGAGTTCCTAAACATATCCCCACTCGACACAATGTAACGATACGCTATCAAGGGTGAGCAGAGGTTTAAGCAGAAAAAGTGGGACTCTGGATCTATGAATCTGAAGCAAGGGAAAAGCACCTAAAATCGCATATCAAAGGAAAAAGCTAAGGCAGGGAGACCCAGGATAACCTGCTAACACCGAAGGCAAAGAAAAACACCATGAAGATAATGAAGGACATGAGAGATTCATGTGAGTTCCATAAGAGATTCTCCCACAGCACAAGTGAGTGTCAGGCTAAACAGCCACTGGTGGCCAAGCTGAAAGATTCTGAATCAAAAGCATGTTCTGACACTAAGTCAGAATATGTCAAGGGGAGTGAAAAATGGAATTAGATCATTAATGCAGACCCAAGTGCCATGACGGCGACCACCAAGATCTAGAACATTGTGCCTGAAGATTGATAGATGGGGGAACACGTCTTCCACTCATAGATGTGGGTGAAGGGTTCTCCACTACAGTTCATTGTCGATAGCAGGCACTAAAATAACCTCATTTCAGAAGAGGTTATGAAGCCGATGGGCCTACTGACTAAAGCACATTTGCAGCTGTACAACATCGGGTAGCTTCACCATGGACGAGATCTCCATGTCAGCGAGCATTGCCTCCTTCCCTACAACATCAAACCCTTCATGGATGAGGTACGATGTGATGTTTCCTCATTAGGACTACCAAACTTGAGGAAGTGGCATGTTGTTTATGAGTCTAAATCTCCCTTTGTTATTATTTCTTTAGGTAATAAGTTTTATAGGATACCAAAAGTAGCCCCACCTAACTCCATCTCTTTGATCTTTGCTAAGCAATGAACTAAGGTCATATCCGAGACTAGGAACTTTGTTTTCTTTCTTATTCACTCTAAAGGTATGGAGAAGATCCTCGCCATATCCACGACCCTCGAGAAGGGTTCCTGCATGCAGTAGAAGTAGGTGGATATGGTCGTCAAAGAATACAGGGACATCCTTTCCTCACCCACATGGGTACTCTAGCATTGTTAGGTCAAAAATTTGATTAATCTAACGCCAAGAGAACCTCTACCCAATGGGCAGATATATTATCACTCCATTTTTGAAAATGCGGAGATTTAGTGGAAAATCCAGCAGTTGCTGCAAAAAGGGAATATTTGATCAATTTCCTTGCCTTGTGGGAGCCCTATTATACTTGAATAGAAGAAGGATGGGACCTAGAGGCTTTGCATTTATTACCGGGCACTAAAACAATTCACGATTAGGAATAGGTATCTAATCCCATCGAGTGATGACCTTATGGACCAACTTAAGTGGGGCAAGTATTTCAATAAGATCATTATAAGGTTTTGCTATCATCAGGGTCCAATAGAGCCTACAAATGTATGCAAGACTACCTTGAAATCTAAGGAAGGCCTTTTTGAATGGTTGGTTGTGCCACTTAGGCTGAAAAATTCCCTTACTATTATGAGGATAATGGATGATGTCTTGTGTCCCGTCACCAACCCATTCATGGTTGTTTATTTGGACGAAATCCTCATCTTTAGCAAGTGTTGGGAGAACAATTACAACACATTTGACAGGTACTTCAAACCCTTCGGCAACACAAACTTTCTATCAACTTGGAGAAATGAACCTTTGGCATGAGTGAGGTCTAATATCTTGGTTACATCTTAGATGAGAATGTTGTGCATGTGGATACGACTAATATCAAAGTCATCTGGGATTGGCCAACCCTGACCACTCTAATAGATATTCACAACTTTTTGTGCCTTGCATTCTTTTATTGGAGGATCGTGTTGGGATTCTCTCTCATATCACTTATCCTTTGAGTCATATTACAAAGGGTGGGGTGAAAGAAAAGTCTTCCTCGTCTATGTGCCAATAGAAGGTATTCTTTCAGTTGAAGCACCACCTTTTCTCTGTACCAATACTCACACTGCTAAACCTGCAACAACCATTTGAAATTGAGACAAACACCTCTGACTATGTGATTCATATAGTCCTCACCCATCACAGGCATCCAATGGCCTATCATAGTGAGACACTTTCGGATACAATTCAAAACTACCCCACCTATGATAAAGAGATGTATTCCATCATGTAGGCTCCATAGTAATATAAGCATTACATTCTAGGGAAGGAGACAATCATCCATACTGATCACCAACCTCTTCTGCTTATACAAACACAAGGGAAATTGTTGAACAATCGCCATCAAAGTATTCAACATATCTGAAACAATTTCACTTGAACATTAAATACAAAAAGGCAGCACCAATCATGTTGTAGACTACCTCAGGCAGCCCCCACTTGTAGCACTAACTACTATTCTCAACTCTTGTGGCCACAAGACCTCTCAAGGGCCACAACAGTACAAAAGTGATCTAGAGTTTGCCTCCACATACTAGATTCTAGTAGATGGAAAGCAAGTTCCTCATTTCCACCTCTAGGGTGCATTATTATGCTAAGTGGACCACCCTTGTGTCCCTTCAAGTGAGAACCTACATTACTTGTGCCATCGCCAAGCCAACCATCAAGAAGAAATGTTTGTACACGCCCGTGCCTACTCCCATCTAGCTATGGAAATCCATCTCCATGGACTATATGTCTAGCCACCTGTCTGCCAAGAATGGTAATGACTATGTATTTGTGGCCATGCAAATATTTTCTAAGATGACTATATTGGAAGCCTGTAAGAAGAGCATCAAAATAGAGGACACTACCAAACTCTTCTCTTAACGAGTGTGGGTGCACTTTTGGATCCCTCGGATTATTATATCATATCAGGATAGCAGGTTCTTGACCACATTGTGGTCAAGCCTGTGGACAGTATTGGACACCAATATCATAAAATTGACTCCCTTCCATCCCCAAACTGATGCCCATACAAATGTCATCAATTGGATGATAATACACATACACCGCATGTACAACTCCAAGCATCCACGAACTTGGGATGAGAGTCTTCCCTATGTGTAGAACAATTATAACAAAGCTCTCCATAGCTTGACATGTTGCAGTCCCTTTGAAGTGGGTCTAGGATTCCAACCATTATGTCTGATTGATGTTGTCATGCCTCATGCGACTACACGTACAGAATCCACACATGCATTGTTCGAGGTTGATAAAGCGACCAAATTTATTGAATGCATCCAACACATCTGGCAACAAGTTCACGGAATCTTCAAGAAGTCAAATGCAAAGTACGAGCAGAGACATCATCAACATCGGGTGCCACACAAGTTTCGAGTGGGCGACAAAGTTTGGTTTCATTTGTAGAAAGAACACCTTAACCGAGCCCATTAGAAGCTCAAACCTCTTTGGTACGGTCCTTGCACAATTACAATGGTTTTTATAGGAAAATATTTTGGGCTCAACACTCCGCTATTCCTTGGCCTACATCTAGTGTTCAATGTGGACCACCTTCGAGCATACTTCCCATAATTACTCGACACATCAAACATTGCAGAACAACTCACACTGACAGAGTGAAACCAAAACTACATGGAATAGGCCATAAGTGATTATATTATTGACACACATATCAAGAACACTAAAAAACATAAGTTCAAACTATATCGGGTTGTCGAAGTTGGCCAACTCCTGTACCAAGGCAAGTGGCTAACCAGGAACCAAGTAGAAGTTTTCCCATCTCGTGGAGGCACTGAATGCGATGGGGAACATTTCCTCTTAAGTGGTGAGGAATGATCTAGGTGGATGTTGGTGGCCACCTGCCTATTCCGCTTAGATGCCCACCATTGTCTCTTTCAGTTTTTGTGTTTCCTTAATTGTAAAAGAGTTTACTATCTTTGGCAGTTTTCTTGGGTCGTAAACTTCGAGAGGTGTTTTGAGGCCCTAACCAAAAATTTATGGCAAAATCGAGGCATTCATGAGATTTGAACTGAGTATTTACATGAAAAAGTTGTAATCCGTATATAGATATTCCTAATGAGGTACTTTGTACATCAAATGGAGATTGTAAGCCAAAGTTACAACCCCAAGTAGTTGATGTACTAATTTACCCAAATGGGGCCCATAGTTTTGACACTTCATCTGTTAGGGTTAGGTTTTTGGATATTTAACTTTTTCCACTCTTTCTCAATAATAAATATGCCTTTGATTCTCATTGGAACACATATTATAGGTTTGTAGTTTCCACATCTCTTCACAGAGATAAGATACCATCGCTCCAATTAGTTTATTTTCACTCTCTTTGTAATCTTATTTTAGTATTTGATATTAAGGAAATGAAATGTTATTTCTATAGCATCTCTATATTATGGTTATGTATATATTTTGTTTCATTCTTGTTTAAGTTGAGATCACTAAATTAACATAACTTCTACCATTAGATCTTCTGGCTAATAAATGCCCTAGATTGACTATGAAATTATAATATTTTACAAGGAAAATTTGTATGTACTATTTTCTTTGGGATTTATGCCCTTGAATCCATGCTAGTGCGGCAACTCTAAAGAATTGCTTCCACCCCCGTTATACCCCTCTACACACACCGTTGGGGACTGAGATCTAAATGCAGTTGAAACAAGACCTCTGAATATAATCAGGCCACACAACCAAGAATCTCCTACTTAGAGAATGATTGTAACAAATCCACCACTAATTCACTTATTGGACAATGTTTCCACTTGGACATGGTTGTTTCTTATCTTTACCATCATACTTGAAGACCGATTGAGATTGAGAAGAATCTTAGGTTCTCCCTAGTTAGAACCTTTGTTAACATATCTGCAGGATTTTGGCTAGTGTATACCTTTTCCACCTTCAAGTGTCCATCTTCCAAAACTAACCATATGAAATGGTACCCAAAGTGTATACATGTAGTGTGAGAATGAAATATTGTGTTCTTTGGAAGATGCAAGGAACTTTGGTTTTCACTGTATAGCCTGGAAATTTCTTGTTTTTTTACCAATTCATCGATAAACCTTTGTAACCAAATCATTTCTTTACCTTCCTCAATAGCATCCACATAATAGAATTCTTTTGTTCAAAGTGAAACAATGTTTCATATTTTAGCAACCAAATTAAATGTATTCCACATATAGTAAACATATACCATGTAGTGCTCCTCCTATTATCTCTATCACCTTCAATATTGACATCAACATATCCCCATAGAAAAATATTTCAACTTCAAAAACATAATGCTTGATTAGTGGTACCTCTCAAATACCTAGGAACCCACTTAATTTCCATCCAATTCTCTTTTCCTATATTGTTTATATACATTCTCACAACTCCCACTCCAAGTGAAATATCATGCCTCGTGCACACTATTGCATACATTAAGCTTCCAACTAGTGATCCATATGGAGCTTTAGAAATATAATCCATCTCTTCCTATGTGTTTGGACACATATTTTTACTTCATTTGAAATGGATAGCCAAAGGTGTACTAACAGGTTTTGCATTCTGCACATTGAATCTTTCAAACACCTTTTTTATGTACTGACTTTTAGACAATGTTCATTTGCGATTTTTCTTGTTTCTAGTTATTTTCATACCAGGGATTTTCTTTGCAACACCCAAATTCCTCATTGCAAATGAATTATCCAATTTTTCTTTGAGCACATTTATTTCTTGCATGTCAGACCTTGAACTAAGCATGTCATCCATAAACATTAACAATATAATATAGCTGTCATCCTTTTGTTTCTTGATATAAATATAGTTGAGAGAGTGACATCTAGTGTAACCTTCAAACATAAACCTATCAAATTTTAGATACCACATCCTTGGAGTCTATTTTAATCCATACAAGCTCTTATTCAACTTTCATCTTAATTTATTCTTCCATTTTACCTCATAAACTTGTACTTGTTGCATAAAAATTTCTTCCTCCAAACGATGGAGAAAGGTTGTCTTTACATCTAACTGTTCAAGATGTAAATATTTTGGTACCACTAGACTTAAAATAGTTCTGATTGAAGTCTTTTTAACAATAGGAGGAAATATTTCATCAGAGTATGTAGCCTTGATTTGTGAAAACCACTTCACCACAATTCTAGCACTATACGTCAGTTTTCCTTCAGCTCTTCCTTAAACTTGTAAGCCCATTTACTTTGCAATGTTGTTTTACCTATAGGCAACTTGATAATGTCCCAATTCTAGTTATGTACCAAGGGGTCCATTTTTGTGTTCATGGATTTCTCCTACTCCTTCGTTGTTTCTAACTGCATTGGCTGAAATCATGAAGATGGGTTACACTTTTGGGGCAAATTTAGCGATGAAATTTCAAGTTTTTCCTCCTTTATCAAATAAAAGCCCTCAAAATGAATATAGGAACTATGAATTTTGATTCCAAGTAAAAAGAGAAATTGTGGAGAATTATGTTGTTTTCTTAATGACATATTTTACAAAAATATTTAGTGTCATATAATATGTCAAAGTTCCATTACATGAAATTCTTGTCCTTCCAAATTTTCATAGATCATAAGAGGTCTTTGTGTGCTCACATAACATAAATTAGTTTAAAATGTGCAGTTTTAAAAAACATATATATATATATATATATGAGAATGATCTTACAGAAGAGAGCTAAGTTTTTCATATGGATTTTTTTTTAAATGCAAAATTATATTTTTCTATTGATTTTTCGAAGTTGGCGAACTAAATATCTCAATTACATTTTTGTGGCCACATGTGTTCAACGTAAGTCTTTTTCAATTATTTTAATAAATTAAATAACTGAGTACCCTTTTGAAGAGGACAAATAAATGAAGATAGAGGTATTTTTTGAAATTTTTTCATTGTGTATAGTTTATATTGATTTTTTATTCAACCTCATTAAAATTGTTCGAAAACAGTTCAAGCATTATGCTTAAAAGGAATTAGATAAAAAAATATCAAATGAATTACAAAATTTCAAGCTCATATGCCATTGAATAGAGGTTTCCTTCCTGAATTAACATCATCAACTCTGTCACTTAATGACAAATTTGATTAGAGTCCTCCAAGGTGAAAAATGGTGATGTAGACAAATATCTAGAAGAGGAGCTAAAAAAATGTTTTTTAGGCCCTCAAAACCTCAATCAAGGGCTTAAGAAAACCTCGATCAAGTTCTTAACGTCATTAAATAGATCCTTGATCGAGCTATCGTAATTATTTAAAAAAAAAAGTCTCTCAATACTTCCATAAGCCAATTACAAAATTTATTTATTCCAGAACTATATTTTATAAATATTCAAATATATTCCAAATTCTAATTTTTCTTGGTGATAAATCCAGATTTTATTTTATTTTATTCTACCAAAAAAATAATTATATTAATATATTGATAGCTTTGTTTAAATATTTTAACTTTCTTATTCCAAATTTAAATTCTTAAATGATAATTTTTATTTATTCATTTAAATATAACATATTTTATAATTAATCATTTTAATTAATTCATGTAGTATTTTCAATAAACATAAATCAAATTATAATAAAATAATAAACAACGAACTAAACTAAACTAAATTGTTAATATAATTAATTTTTAAAAAAATTCATACACAATTTAAATCTAATACTCAAATTAAAACAATTGAAATAATGTTTTAAAATCTATAATTTCCTTGTGTTTTTATTATTTTAAAAATATATATTGCAACCCTAAGTGACGAGTATGAATTTCTATATATATTTCACAATTAAGTGCAATCACATTTTATAGGTTGAGAGAGATTTATAATCACATATATCATTACATCCATTACAACTATAATAATTATAACTTACAACTATTACAACTACACTAATTATTACTACACTCATTTCATTTTGTGGACAAGTGGAGATTGTTGAAGTATATATATATTTCATTTCGTGGACAAGTGGAGACTGTTGAAGTATATTATATATATATATATATAATATATATATTATATATATATAGAATATATATATATATGAAGAGGGAATATTGTGTATCGAGTCTTAAATGAATTTTATAAAAAATATACATCCCAAACAACGTCAAGTTCACATTTTTGGTTACACTTATCCATATAAAAATATGATATTTATAAAAACAAATTGACAAATTTCTATGTTTAGTCATTTATTATTTAAATTATGTTTATCTCTGAATTTATTATTTTAAAGTTTAAGATTTGAAAATTTAAATCATATTAAAACCTAATTTTAAGTTACCAAATTATAAATATAAAAATATCACAATTTCAATTGCAAACACGATGGAATTTATTTTCAAATTTATACCCAAAATGATATAAATGCAATGAGAAATTAATCCAAAACATTATTAATTACCTATTCAAATGTAATTAGTAATTTAATTTGTTTTTTCCTTGTTAACTATCAAATACTTAGAATTTTAATGTTTGGATAGGATTATTGATATTTACATAAATTTTTAAAATTTCAAGCTTTAAGGCTCGAATGAGTGTTAGGGGTCGATCGAGCTCCTAAAGTGGGGTTATAGAGGACCCCGCTAGAGAGTTAGTTTTAATTCTCAATCGAGCCAATTATTTATTGCTTGAGGAGCTTGATCAACCACTTAGAAAAGGCTCTATCGAGCACTTAAATGACATGACTGAGCCATCCTTGTTTTCATCAAAACCCACCCTCTCTCCCTAAAAATTTTAACGAGGCTCCATACATTCACCCAGTTGCTTCTTCATATTTTTTGTTGTACCAGAATAAGTGAACAATACATAATATAATAAAGGATAATATCATTTATGGGGTCTACCTAACCTGGTAGATCTTCTAACAAAACTTGCAAGATTTTTATGTGTCTCTTGGTGTTGTTGTTGCTATTCTTGTTGTTTTTGTTGCAATTGATCATTATGTTGGGTATGTGTTATATTATTTCCACGAATAGCTCGATGCATTGCACACTGTCGTGGCCACACTAAGGGAGGTATCCCCCCGTGGGGGGTTTGCATGGGGGTGGTAGGACCCCTACATGGCGTCTGGGGTAGTGTCCCAAGAAAAAAAGTTCTGCAGCGCCAAGGATGGGGCGCAGACATACAAATAGTGGGCGGACTGACCGTGGTTTTATGCATGGGTTTTGCACATGCTTTTGGGCATGATAGTTTCTTGGCCATGGTATTTTGTACATCCAGTCAAGTGAATGATGGTGATGTTCTAAGCCAGGGTTAATGAATTGGAGTTTATGAATGCCTCGACATGTATATATATGTATTGTAACATTGAAAGGAATATAATGAAAAATCAATCGACTAGTCCTGATTTTTGGATCAAGGGTAAAATCTATGTATATTTGTTTTATGTTCTCGCCATTGTATATTTTACGTTTTAAGAATTCATTTGCAGATAATTTTTGTACAGGGTCAAAAGCTACACATTTTTATTTCTTTCCTCCTCTGACTTTACTTTTGTCTCATCTCAACTTCGTGTTTTAATTTTCATGTTTATCTCCGTGAAATCGATCTTTGTACAAGACGCTTATAACAACCCCACATTAAAATTTTATGTAAAAAGGTTAACAAAGGAAAAAATAAGATGAAGGTCACGGGCCACTTATTAGATGTTGAATGTTGGGAAAAACATCCTAGTGGGTGTTTATTTGGTAATTTATTGCTAAGGAAATCGGCAAAGGTAATGGAAAATACATTGACAATGTAAATAGGCATTAATTATAATTTTATGTATGAATATAATGGAAAATATGCGAAAAGGAAGGTGAAAGGTCACAGGTTGGATGTCACGAGGAAATTGAAGGAAAATTGCTAGAAATTGAAGAAAATAGAGGCCTCATTGATAAAAAGGCTTCTGAGGATTAGATCACAACCTTCTATTAGTTCAGATTTGGATGTCTCTCTCTATTCTCTCTATTCTCTCATACTCTTGTACACCTAGAGAATTCTTGGAGCACATTAGCAAGGAATGCAAAGGAAGGACGAGGAGGAAAGGGAAACCAAATATCAAACGAGGAAGAGTTGGGTCAAGTAGCTACCGCATGATTACTTGGAGGTATTGAGTTCTATGTATGGTTTCCTTGCTAGTTTTGGAATGGATGATACATGCATGTGTGTATTTAATTCTCTTTCTTTAATTGCCATGGTTTTTTCTAAGTGTGACATTGGTTACAGATTTTCATTGTCATTTCTTGATAGCCATAGTATGATGGAGTTTTCTCATTTTTTGAGCTTGGATTTCTAGATGGTTTTGGAATTGGGTGAGGTGCACTCATGAATTTTTTTTATTAAGGTGCATCTAACGAAGGGTTGAATTTTTATTAAAGGAAATAGTTTCCCAAGTTAGGATTTATTTATTTAATATATTATCTTATAGTTTTAGGAGAGAATAATAATTCTTGTAAAGAGAAGAAGGTTTGATAGTATTTTGGAAGAGTTGAGAGATTTGAGGGTTAGTTAGATCTTATCTAGATATAAGGGATTAGGTGAGAGTTTTTATGTATCATGGGAGATATTGTGGGAGTTTGTTTATGATGTAAAACCTACTTTAGGTTTAGATCCACTTGTATAAATCTAGGTGAGGCCATAAAGCATATAAGTGAGGAAGATTGAAGAGTGAGTGGCCGGAAAATGTTCTGCTGTAAATATTTTATTATAATTAATTATATCTGATATTTTATGTGCATACATATTTTGTGGATTTTAGTGTTATATGTTGTGTGATAATTATTAATTTGCTGGAAACTATGGCATGCGCTATAATTTTGGTATCAGAGCGAGGTTTTATTTGAAATTAATGATAAAAATCTTGCTCGAAATTCGTAAGCTTGATAACAGTGGTGTCACTGCAATATAAATCATAATCTTCCCGAATTGATTTAGTTTGGTTTTGTACTATGAATCATTATTAGGTTAATATGAATTTTGTGTTTTGCGAGAAGTTGGATGCCTTTGGCTTGGGAGCCAAGATCAGAATCATTCGAACAAAATAAAGTATTCCAAATTAAAAACCCTATATTCTCTAATAAGGTACTGTTGTTTATCATTGCAACTGCTTTGGCCATGAAATTTATAGAGTTCTATACCAGACCTGGTTTAGTAGCTGTCAAGCACTTTTACAACGATTTGTAACAAACTTCTGAATAGTCAGATTTGCAGTGGTTGTAATTTGACGAAGCCTTTCTTTTTGAAAACTTTATGGCAAGGAGAAAACTTACAATCTCCCTTGACTATCATGGATTGGTAACTTAGATACAGAATCTCCCCTGAAACAAAATTCCTATAAGGAAACACATAAAACTTGGGTATTTTCAATGGGAGTTTATTTTTCATTGCAGGGTTGTGGAAAATCTTCAAGGACATGTAGGTTGTTAGATTTTTATACAATGTTATTAAATCACAGAGATCTCGGAAAGATTCTA
The DNA here is from genome assembly GCA_000404065.3 of Pinus taeda. Classification (NCBI taxonomy): domain Eukaryota; kingdom Viridiplantae; phylum Streptophyta; class Pinopsida; order Pinales; family Pinaceae; genus Pinus; species Pinus taeda. The sequence continues at coordinate 30,487 of APFE031281146.1, read as the reverse complement.
CTGCTTCCAACTATAAATTCTAAACATAGAATTTTGGTTGTGAATGGATGGATAAATTTTTAATCTGAATGCAATCATAATTTTTTAAGACCCAATATCATTGTAGAATGTGCCCATCTTCAAGGAGACTGCATGTGAAGAAATTTGTCTTTGAGTTTTCAAAGACGTAAGTTTATAATGTAATTTGCCCGGTTATTTCTTTCCAATGTTAAAAATAACTCACATGAAACTTATATTTATGTATGAATGATTGGTGAAAGTAAATAGTAAAGGTAAAGGTGTTGTGTTAAAGGTGAAAGTAAATGGGAAGGGTAAATTGATGTTGTAAAGGATGGTGGTTAAGGAATGAGAAAATCATATGGTTAGAATAATGTTGAATGATAAGTGGTGAGTTATTGAACAAGGTTTTGAGTAGCTGATATATGGTTTCATAAAACCATGTGTGGGTTTGAGAATGCATAGCTTTATTTATTGACAAATTGTAATGATGGGAATGTATGAAATGGTATATGCACATGGTTTATAGAAAAATCATGAATAATATATACACCATCAAAAAACATTTAAGGTATTTTAATTTGCATATGGGTTGAAATCTCTCTTGAATTAAATGAAGAGTGTATGTGATGGTGAACATGATAAAGAAGATGACGATGAATATGAATAGTCATAGTGATGCCATAACACTTAGCGTAATTGATGAATGACTTGATAAAGAGATTTTTGAGTTGAAGGCACAAATTGATGTATTGAGGGAGATACTAAAAGTCAAAAACATGGATGGATAATGAAAATGACAATTAGGTGGCCAATCAAGAAGTTGATTGCAAGAAGACAAAAGCACAAGTTGAAAGTTTTATTAAGGGAAGTGAAAAAACTCTAGACAACTAGGATGAATGTATGCATTTCTGAATGAGAGTGAAGGTGAATGATAATATTGAATTAAAATTTGTTGATATGGATGTGGGTTTGATTCCCACATATGGTGCCAAAAATTGTTTAGAAGATCATCTTAAAGACTTGAGGAGAGAATCCTGTGTTGAAACTATAAAGCCTTATGCTTTTAAATTTGACAATTAGTGTGTAGATGCAAAATATGTTGTAGATGATGGAAAATACATTAATTTTGTTCCATGCAAGGATGTAGACTAGTCTCTTGAAATGATTTTTTAAAGATATTGTAAAATGTGGATGAAATGTGAAGAAGAATTACAACTGCTAGAAAATATGCTAATCGAACCTCAATCTAATCTAGTTGCACGTAAAGAAGGCAAATGTTTAAGCATTGAAAATGTGGAACCTGAGATAAAATATAGTTTTCAATTTAATGTTGAGGATGCAATGATAGAAAATGATGATGAATATGAATTAATATTCTGAGAAAGTAACAGTAAATTTTAGTTGCAAACTAGATTGGATAATGAGATTTAACGATTAAAGAAACTGTTGGAAAAAGCACATAAACGAAGATATTGGAAAAAAAGGTAGAAATGCAAAAACATAAGACATATCATTGCTTGGATATACATTGAGAAATAATAAGGATAACTACAACATAAATTTTGGAAGCCGAGAAAATAGAAAAAGACAACAACAAAACATCAACAAAATTACAAAGAAACTTATTTACTACAAGTGCAAGTTTGGGATCCAGGAGGAATTTAATCAGTTTATGAAGATATGTGATCCGGAATGGATACTAAATCAAGAAGAAAAGGTATTACAGACTCATGTGCGGGAATGCCTATATTATTTAGTGCAACAGATGGAAAAGATTGCGAATAATATATACAGTTGACAGTCAGAAAACATAATAGACACACACATGAACACAACCAAAATAATAAAGAAGTTCACCAAACTTTCTGGCTACATCTCCTGGTCCAGCTTTTAGTGTCGACCTCTATATTAAGTATTTAAGAATAGATTATTACAGGAGTGAGCTCAAAACCAGAGTCTCAACCAACAGTGACATCAAAGAGGGATCTGCTCGAAACCCTTGAGTCTAAAAGAGTGCAAGACTCACCCTCTATCATGATCCTCTATTCAATCTACCTAAATCTGACTGACTGAGTGTCTTTCTGTGACTGTCTTCAACTGACTTCTCTTACCATCTCTCCCTCCCCTCAACCATTATGTGATGTCTCTTTTTAAACCTATCGGTGTTTTTTGTTCAACTCCATTCTTGGGCCTATTAGCTTCCAGCCGCTGTCCGTTCAAACCCGTGTTGAGCATTAAAAAATCATTGCAAAACAATCTAAGGTATGGTAGCCACCTATTTCCAAACGTAAAGGACTAGTGTGGGTGAAAATCCCAACGAATCGCTTCTCTATTCACATAGAGAAAAACTTATGAAATACTCTAAAAATAGTGGAAAATATGACCAAGCCGAACTTTAAAAGATATAAGGTCCACCCTATAATCCTCTCGGGTCCATCTTTTATTACTATCACAAGTCACATATCACTTAGTCCCTTTGCATTGGGATTCTCCGATATCCATTCCCCGATTGCTTCGATCGGCCTCATTGGCTATTGGTGCATCAATAGTGTCGTTGCTTCAATGGTCCTCTACTCTGTTGCAATCCCGATCCCTGATCTCCGATCACCCTAATCATTTTGAACACCTATTTCGATCGCAATTGTCCATTCCTTTCCAAATCCAATGGTTTCCAATGAAGCACTCATCACACAATCTTAAGTCTGCGAGTTCCATCCTTGTCCCTTGGTTATTTATGATGCGATAATGTGGCCATCACATATCGCTTAATCGTGTAGCGTGTGTTAAGTCCTCCTCATAGAGAATTGCAAAGTGATATGTTCTCGTTCATGTCCACCATTTATCTGCACGCTTGATCAACGACTCATTTTGTATTGCTTATCATTTTCGCATTTCCCTTAGGGTTGCCTCTGATATATTCCGATGGCCTCTCCCATTGTGATATCCCAATTTAATCTGGGTTGTCGATCTGTCTAATCCGATGGCTATTATGCAATGTTACTTCAACCTCTGCTTAGATATGTCTTCTGTCATTGTTGGTGTTTTTCTCTGCGATAATGTTCTTTTATAGTTAATACGTATGAAATTTTAGACTTAGAGGTTTTATACAAGATCCATTTTGGAGCACACCTTCCCACTGAAAAGGTTTTGGACCACCAAAAATTGGTCCTTTTTTTTTTAGGCATCAATCAAGTGACGATACTTCTCCTTCACTTTTCCAATTTCTATTCATCGTGCCTTGCTTGGATTTGAACCTTTTAGTCCCACTCTCAGGTACTCAAAATCCCTTTGATGCATAGTTCTTACCTTCATGTCGAGAACTGTGTCCTCATGTAACTCATTGAGATACTCAGGCAACAGATCCGTAATAGAAGGCAACTGGCTTTGCCCTTTAGGATTTTCAATCAATGAAGGTTCATACAATCTCAAGTTTTCTACATTAATGACTGAATAGATCTACATATAAGTTGGCAAATTAGGGAAAAAATCATTTTCACCAATTTTATCAAGTATCTTGAAAGGTCTATACCTTATTGGTTTTAGCTTCTTACCTTCACCTTGCATTTTTTCTTTGTTGATGTACAGCTAGTCTTGATCACCAACTTGAAAACTATGTTCAACTCGATGCTTCTCATGACTTGCCTTGTACTTTGATTGACCTCTTTCTAGTTGTTCCTGTACTGCTTGGTGAATTTCTTGGATTTTTTCAGTGAACTTGGATGGTTTGTCCACATCATTGTGTACATCAACTGCTACGTCTTTACCAAAGACAAAATCCAAGGGAGACTTTTATATAAAACAATAATAGGTCCCAAAGGAGATCTATGAGTAGAAGAGTGCTTGGTACGGTTGTAAGCATGCTACACATAACACAAATGCTCATCCCAAAGCTTGGGATGATTGTTGCAATAGCCTCTAAGCAATTGGATCACTATCGTGCTGACCACTTCTGTCTAAACATTAGTTTGTAGATGAAATGTTGTGCTCTTCTTCAACCTGGTTTCCATCAACTCCCATAGATTTTACCAAAACTTCCCAACAAATCGAGAATCTCTATCAGATACAATAGAAGTGGGTGACGCAAAATGAACCCATACATTCTCAAAGAACAAATTTTTTTCTTGTTCGGCTGTAACTTGCTTGTTACATGGTATCAAAATACACATTTTACTAAACCTATCAACAACAGCATACAAATAATCATGACCTTTCCTAGATTTTGCCAATCCCCCAACAAAATCCATTGAAACACTTTCCCAAGAATGAGAAGGAATTGGAAGTGGAGTGTACAAGCCTGATTTCCAATTATTGGGCTTCCTTGTAGCACCCATAGTACACCATTTGATATATCTAGAAACTGTCTCATGCATTCTTGGCCAATAACAGAACCTTTGCAATTGTGCAACTATTTTACATACAACAAAATGACTTGATATGAGAGAAGTATGTGCTTCTCGAATTATGTTTACTCTTTTGGTTTGTGGAATGCATCACTTTACCAAATGATATAAGAGTTGGTCGTTTACATAATGATCCAATTCTTCTACTTTCCTTCCATGACTTAAGGTTGCATATATGTCTTTAAAATCTATACCTTGAGCATATTGTTCAATGTAACTTTCATGATTTACTGAGTTATGCTTAAGTATAGTAGATGCATTTATGATTTGTCTGGATAACATGTCTACAAACTTATTATGTATGCCCTTCATATATCTCATGACAAGATGAAATTGTTGTAGAGAACCCATCCACCTCTAATCAAAGAAACTTTTGGGGCTAATATTCACCCATGGGCTAATTTTCTATACTTTTTCCAAAAAAAAAGATTCGCTAATTTCCATTTTTTGTAAAAATAATTTTCCCAAATTTTGTAGAATTAAATTATTTTACCCTAAAAATCGCCAAAAACTTATATATAGACTATATAAAACTATTATAAATTTGAATATTTTTACAAAAATATCTCCAAATTTTTTATAGATTTCCTATTATCGACTAGTGGGATTCCCAAAGGTCTCTAAACTTTAATATAAATTTCCATCCTTAAAATTTTTCCTTCCTATAATGTCTCGATTGTTTCAATTTAGTTTGTGAGTGCAGATATTGAAGTGGTTGATGATCTGTATGTATGGTTATTTGTTTACCCATTAGGTAATGTTTCCACTTTTTCACACTTTGTACTAATGCATAGAATTCTTTATCATATGTGTGATAATTAACTATTGCAGAAGTAAATGTCTCGGAATGATAACATATGGGTTTTCTGTGTTGTATCAACCACTCGCATGGCATAGTCACTGGCATTTGTCTCAATCTCAAATGGATGTCAAAGATCTGGCAATGTTAGTATAGGTGTTGTACTGATGTTCTCTTTTAATGTGTCAAAGGATTTTTGTTGTTTGCCTCCCCACTTAAGCACCTGTTTCAATCCTGTTAAAGCATGTAATGGAGATACAATCAAACAAACATTAGAAATAAACATTCTCCATTATTTTTCTACCCCTAGGAAACTCCTAACTTCTGTATCAGATTTGGGTTTAGTCCAGTTCACAATGACTTCAACCTTAGAGGGATCTATCTTCAATTCACCACCCCTACAATATAACCTATATAATTTAAGTATGTTCTGCCAAATTCACATTTTGATAGTTTTACATAGAGATTTTATCTTTTTAAAACATCTACACTCTGCTTCACATGCCTTACATGGTCTTCCCATGTCTTACCAAAAACAATAATGTCATCTATGTAGACAATTACAAAGTCATCAATAAATGGTTTGAGTACATCATTCATAACTCTCATAAATGTAGCAGGAGCATTAGTTAAGCCAAAAGGCATAACCAACCATTCATAAAGTCCTTGCTTTGCCTTGAAAGCAGTCTTCCATGCATCCTGCTCTGCAACTTTGACTTGATGATAACCACTTTGCAACTCTAAGTTAGAAAAGTAAATTGCTACTTTCAATTGATCTAATAAATCATCAATACGAGGAAGAGGATAACATTTCTTGATCGTTATGTTATTTAGTGCTCTATAATGAATGCAAATTCTCCATGAACCATCTTTCTTTCTCATGAGCACGATTGGAGATCCACATGGTGATGTGCTTGGTCGTATAAACCATTTATCAAGCAACTCTTGTACCTTCTTCTTTTATCTCTGCATTCTCTAAAGCTAAAAACATGTACATTCCAATGTTAGGTAATGGAGCATCTTGCTGCAAATAAATATCATGTACTATTTCCAGCTTGGGTGGCAGACCTTTTGGTTCTTGAAATAGAACATCATACTCTGAAACAACTTTAACTAAATCATATTTTTGTTTAGAATCACAGCCTTTAAATACATTGGATTTTTCAGGATCCTTTGCCTTTACAACCATTAGTAAAAATTTCTTACTTGAATTAACAATTATTTTCATCTGCCATGAGTTTATGAGAGAATAGTTATCTTTGAGTTTATGAGCTCTTACAATATATTCTATTCCATCTTTATTGAGCTGATACTTATTCTCAGCTCTATAGAAAATAGCTTTCCTATCATACAAGTATGGACTTCCCAAAACAATACCACATATATCCAATGGAACTATATCTAACTCAACCCCATCTACAAATGTTGATCCTATAGCAAACCTAAGTTTACATTGTCTCGTTACTTGTAGCTTTGTTTTATCACACACCCAATCTAATGGATATGGCTTCTCATGAGGTTTTGTTTGTAATCCCAACTTCTTTACAATTGTTTCAGAATTCAAATTTACTTGTGGTCCACTATCAAATAAAGTATAAATCTTATTGTTCTTGGAAATTACCCTAATACAAAAAAGCTCATTTATTTCCCTCTCATTATTTTCATTATCGACAAATTGTGTAGAATTACTTCTAGATGCTTCAGATTCTTTACCTTTAATACCTATTGTTGTAACTGTTGTTTCATTACCTGAATCTGATCCCAAGTCTTGTTGAGTAACAACAACATTCTTTCTATCATTTCCACCGAACTTCTTAGGTTTTCATTCTGGTTGCAAAGACCAGCAGTGCGCCTGATTGTGTCCATCTTTCTTGCAATGAGTGCATGAAGGTTTATCCTTCTTTAGAGTGTTTTCTTTCCTCTCCTTCCATTTTAGTTTCTTCCTTTCCTTGCTCTTGCTTACAGAATATTTAGATGATCCCCCAACCTCTAGGTTTACATTCTTACCTCTAGTTTCTAGATTTGTGGCTTGAATAGATACATCATCTAAGCTAGTGGGAATAAACATGAGAATAGTATGCTTTAAAAAGTTGTGAAGACCACCTATATACTTCAATAAAGTCTCAGGTGAGTCTAATGGTATACCTAGAGTTAAAGATCTCTTTCTAAATTCTTGAGTATAACTTTGTACACATTGACCCTTCAATTGACAAACAATTTGCCAACTCATCATTGCCTACTGCATGTAATCTAATGGATACAATTGCTTTTTGATAGCAGAAATGAATTCATTCCAGGTAGAAATGATTTTACCATGTTTTTGTAGATCAGCTTATGTCTTACCTTCCCACCATACTAGTGTAGCTCTTCCAAGTCAAAGGCTAGCCAACTGAATCTTCTTCCTTTCTGAATCAATGTTGTGTACCCTGCAATATACATCAATTTGTCTTATCCAATCATCTAGAAATTTCGCATTGAGTTCTCCATAATAAATTGGTAAATCAAAATTCACATCTAGTTTGATTAAGGAAGTTTTATTCTTCTTCTTAGAAGAGATAGAAGATGATGAGGATGACAAAGGTGATGATGGAGGAGATGTTGGAGGATGCATTTCCCCTTTCATTTGCCTTCCAGAGTGGCAACTAGAAAAGCTTCCTCTGCTCCTTTGTTTGGTTTATGTGTTGAAATTCTTTCACCTCGACCCTTCTTAAATTCCAGATACATCTCTTCCACCATGGCTTGGAGTGTCTTAAAACTCTCTATAAACTAAGATTTTGATCCCAATGGAGCTTCTTTTTCCATTCTCCTCTCAGAATAGACTCTTCCAATCTCTGGATTAGCCTCAACGAGTTCTCCTTCTCCTAGTCTGAGCTTTAATCTAGTTAGCATTCAAAATCCAACACAAGCTTGTCTAACCTTAACAAAACCAAATGCTCTGATACCACTTGATCCGAAATGGATACTAAATCAAGAAGAAAAGATATTACAGACTCATCTGCAGGAATTCCTATATTATTTAGTGCAACGGATCAAAACGATTGAATAATATAGAGAATTAATAGTCATAAAACATAACAGACACACACATCAACACAACCAAAATAATAAAGGAGTTAACCAGACTTCCTAGTTATGCCTCCTGGTCTAGCTTTCAGTGTCGACCTATATATTAAGTCTTTAAGAAATATTATTACAAGAGTGAGCTCAAAAATAGTGTCTCAACCAATAGTGACATCAAAAAGGGATCTGCTTGAAAACCTCAAGTCTAAAAGAGTGCACAAACTCTCCCTCTATCATGTTCCTCTATTCAATCTACCTCAATTTGACTAACTAACTTTCCTTCTATGACTGTATTCAACTGACTTCTCTGACCGTTTCTCCCTCCCCTCAATTTTCATGGGATGGATCTTTTTAAACCTATTGGCATTATCTGTTTAGCTCCATTCTCGAGCTTTTTGGCTTCCGACTGTTGTCCATTCAACTCCCTGTTGAGCGTTAAACAATCATTCTAAAATTATGTAAGGTATGGTGGCCACCTATTTCCAAGCAGAAAGGATTATCATGGGTGTAAATCCCAAAGAATTGCTTCACTGTTTACACAAAGAAACACATAGGAAATACTCTAAAAATAGTGGAAAATCTGATGAAGCTAGACTTCAAAGATATAAAGTCCACCCTATAATCCTCTTAGGACCATCTTTTATCACTGTTGCATGTCGCATATTTCTTATTCCCTTTGAATTGTGATTCTCCAATCTCCCATCCATGATTGCTCCAATCAGCCCCATCAGCTATTGGCACATCGACAGTGTCACTGCTTCAACAGTCGTTTTCTCTGTTGCACTCTAGATCCCCGATCTCCAATCACCCTGATCATTCTGATCACCAATTTCAACTACAACCATCCATTCCTTTCCATATCCAATGACTATTTATGTAACACTCATTGCACAGTCTTAAGTCTACAGGTTCCTTCCTTCCCCATTGGTTCTTTGCGATGTGATAATTTGGCCATCACATATCACTTAAGCTTGCAACCTGTGTTACATCCTCCTCTTAGATAATTGTGATGCAATATGTTTTCGTTCATGTCCACCATTGATCTGCATGCCTGATCAATGGCTCAAATTGTATCACTAATTGCAGTCGTATTTCCCTTAGGGATGCCTTCGATATACTCTGTTGGCCTCTCCCGATGCGATATCCCAATTTAATCTGGGCTGCCGATCTATCCAATCTGACGACTCCTATGTAATGTTACTTCAACCTCTGCTTAGCTCTGTTTTCTACCATTCCTAGTTGTTTTCTCTTTGATAATGTTTTCAGGTAATTAATACATATGAATACTTAGACTTAGAGGTTTTATACAAGATCCATTTTGGATCAACATGTGTTTGGGAGACCATTATTTTAAATTACGTTGAGAGTCTGATGTAGGTGCATCTAACCAAGGGTTGAATGTTTACTAAAGGATCTATTTTCCTATGTTAGGATTTAATTACTTAATATATTTTCCTATATCCTTATGAGAGAATGAGAATTATTGTAAATAGGAGAAGGTTCAAGAGTCTTTTGGAAGGGTTGAGTTATTTGAGGGTTAGTTAGATATTATCTAGAGATAAGGAACTATATGAGAGGTTTAATGGATGTTGAGAGATATCGTGGGAGTTTCTTTCAGACCTAGAACCTACTTTGGGTTGAGATACATTTGTAAAAATCTAGGTGAGACCATGAGGCATTTAAGTGAGGAAGAGTGAATAGTGAGTGGGCAAGCATGAGGCCAATAGTTATCCTGTAAATAATTTATTTTAATTAATTATTTCTGAGATTTTATGGTGCATACATATTGTGTGGATTTCACTGTTATATGTTGTGTGATAATTATTAATTTTCAGACCTCTATGGCCCGTGCTATCAATTTTCAAGGGCCTTGAAATCAATTGACCAATAATAGTGGGATATGTGGTAAAGCCTCAGGGTGGAGATATGAAAATTCCTCAAGGTATTGCTGAAGAAATATGGAGGCATCCATGCTTGTTTACATGCTATTGATCTCTTGATTAGTTTTGCTAAGATTGCAATAAAGCCTGGTAGTGTATGCTTCTTCGTTTGGGCCTATGAATCCCTTGATCGATAATGGAGGGATTTTGATAAAGCCTAGTTGGGTAGGTGCTAGCTTCGGGCATAGAAATCCATTAACCGGTAATGGTGGGATATGCGGTAAAGCCTAATGAAGCCTTGGCTGTTTTATTTTGTGTCCCACATTCATATTTGGAATATGGCATATGGGTGATTGGCTAAAAGAAATTTTTTATTTAGCCCAAACTATTGTTAGGTAGTACATAGAAGTCCTTGACTGGGTTGGCTTTTGCATATGCTAATAAGACCTCTTTTCCTGTTATAGTTTCATGAGTATTTATGTGTGTTATTATATGGCTTCGATGGTTGTTTTATCACTGTTATTATTCTAGTTATATGTTGGTTATAAGAATGTTTTTATGACAGACTTTAGTTATGGATATCATCATGTTTTGGTTAGTAAATGAATGGTTAATGAATGCATGACATAATATATGTTATTTCAATTATTATGAGAGCGAATTAGACCTTATTGATGATTTTCACACAAGTATGAGACCCCTATGTTTAGATATACATTTATATCGTATAGATTACATGTTCGCAATGTTTTTAGTAAAATGTTTGTCATGGTCAAGCCTTGTTAAGACAAGTTCTTGTCTATGTTTTCCATTAATGGATTTTTCTGTATCCCTTTCATCATTATCAAAAGTTCTATCAAGCTATGGGAAGTGGTTTGCATCCTAGCACTGAAAGAGAGGCTCAAATCTCAGGGTCACATGCACATAGCTAGGTAAATTAAATCATAGTCTCTAGGAGGTACAATTATCCATGTGATTAGAAGCTTATAGTCACTGGCTTGCCTTTTTATTCATGCGACCAAGAACCTATGTCCATGAAAAACTGATTAAGCTAGAGTTATGGTAGCTGGAGTGCTTTTTTATCTCTTGGGGATCCTATAGCTTCAGAGGAAGGTCAATAAAATTTCAGTTCGTTGATTCCACTTCCTTAACCATATCTAGGATGTTGATTCATATCATAGTAACTCTTTGTCATGCATTTATGTGCATGGGTTGATCAACTTGGGTATGTGCAGGATGAGAGTGTTCAAATTGGCATTAGAGCATGGTTCAACACTTGGAATGGATGGGCGAGATATGTTTTTCATGAATGCATGTCAGTTGTATATGTATTTTTTATGCATCTCGGTGTCTAGATATTCATTATCAATGCACTTTTATTATTATTTTTGTTTTGCATGACTTCATGGAATGGGATTGGTATTCCCACACAAGATGTTGATATTTTGTTATGATGATGATTATACATGTATTACACTAATATGGTTGATCTTGTAGATGAGATATCCTCCCCTAGACTATATTGAGGTGTTTTGGTTATGTTTATGTTTAGTTTAACTGACATAATATGTTTTCAAGAAGTAAAACATCAAATATGAACATAAAAATAATGGATTACAGTTCACGTGACTCTTCTATAGTTCATATAAGCATCCTAGGGATGATCACTCTCTGCACCTAGCAGACACATTGAGAATTTTGAAGGTAGAGATAAGAAGTTGCAAAGAAAATAATGAAAAAACCATTCATTCACAAGAGAGACTTTCTAGGGAACACACGAAACAAACATAGGTCAATGCAGTTGTCCTTCAGAGTTTGTCATGTTTTCATATATAGGGACCACATAGGATCAGTCATGGAAAGGACAACTGGACTAATGGAGAATATGGTAGTAGAACTCAAGGAGGGCACAAGTCGGATAAAGATTACATGGTTAGAGATGGATTATTTTTGGATACACCTGGTAGGAGAGGTAGTGGACATGGGCTTTACTCTAGTTCTATTTCAGAAAAGTATCATAGTCATCATTGTTACCATCCTCACAGGATGCGTGATAGGGAATATTTGTTGCATGAGTTCAAGAAAGCCAAGCCACCTACATTTGATGGACAATTGAGGAATTTGGAATATGCAGAGGCATGGTTTCTTGGAATGAAGAACTTCTTTGAGTTTTATTATTACAACATGAACATGGAGGTCATCATAGTTATTTTCAACCTCAAAGGGAAAGTAGATATTTGATGGGAAGATGTGAAGTAGGTAAGGAACATCAAGACAGAGGAGTCGAGTTGACATGAGTTCAAAAGTTCTTTCTAGAAGAACTACATGTCAGAGACGTACTATGATAGTAAAGATGAGCTATATGGTACAAAGATGGGATTGGTGACAGATGAGGAGTACACAATTAAGTTCCTAGAGTTATTGAGGTATGTACCATACCTTAAGGATGATAAAACTGAATTTTAGATACTTTTTAAGTGGATTACGATTAGAGTGTAAGGATTAGATTGTGTATGATGAGACTCGGTCACTCAAACAAGTCATCAGGAAGTTGAAACACTACCATGACTAATCGATGCATAAGACAAAGTCTCAATAGGGTTGGAAAGGGAAATACATATCTAGAGGTAAATGGCCACTGAAGTGAACAAGACCTCAGGATGAAGGTGAGAAAGAGAATATTGTTCCTTACATGAAGTTTAATGCAGTTGGGAAGGGACATGGGTCATAGCTCGGAGAGCATCAGAATAGAGGCAATGGTCAGGGATAGTTGCAATGTATGATATGTGGCAAGGAGCATCTCAAGAAGGACTTCTTATCGTATCAGGGTGGTAGGCCTTATATATATAATGAACATGAGGCATAGACAGTTAGGGATGTTTTGCAAAGCATTCCTCGGATCCATGCAAAGTTTGATAACAGGAATGCATACCACTAGACATCTATTATCGAGATCAACGATAAACTTTGTGATCAGGTTGCTTCTATTTTGATTAACCCTAGATCTAATTATAGTTACGTTAGCCCTAAGCTAGTTGATAAGTTGATCCGGATTTAAATAGGAACGCAATAGATTACAGAGATAACCATAAATACATAGATGAAATAACCATAAATAAAGAGATGCAGTGGAAATAACACTTCATTACATTAATGAAAAATACTGAAATATGCTTACAACCAGAATTGGAAATAAACCAGCTAGGACGATGGTAGCTTATCTCTGAGAAGAGATGTGCGGCTACATGTCTCTGAACTGTTCCGAACTTGTGTTACAATGAGGCTCGAATGCCTATTTATTATTGAGAAACAATGGAAAACCTTCACATTCCAAAACCGACCCTTAGAAGATGAAACGCCAAATTGTGGGCCCCGTTTTGGGTAAATTGGGAC
>APFE031281145.1:0-41286 GCA_000404065.3 Pinus taeda | reverse complement strand
TAACCAAATAAATTAAATGTAAGTCTATAAAGGGATCTTTAGGGTTAGTTTTAAATTATTTATTATTTTCATAATATATATATATTATATATAGATATATTATTAATTAATTAATTTAAACTGATAAATATATAAATCTAACCTAATGTTACTAGGATGATTAAGATAGAAGGAACTTAGGAGAAGAAGGAAGGAAGCGGCTAGGAAGACAGGGCTGGGATCCAACAGCTGCTGATCTTCCAGCCGTCATCCCTATTAAGATTTTTAGGCCTTTTTTCAATCTCCAGGGCCTCTCTAAACTTCCGATGGTGAAACTGCCCAACCTTTGCAATGACGCGCGCTTCTTCAATACAGACATGATGTTTAGTCTTCTCGGCATGCTCTGCAAGGGCCGAGGACTTGGCTCTTCCATGCCTTAAGTCTGCGGAATGCTCGTTAATCCTTTGATTAATAGATCGACCAGTCTCACCAATATATGGTGTCCCACAGGAACATGGAATAACATAGACGCCCTTCATGTCTTTCGGATCGATAGGATCTTTCACCGACCTCAGGGAGCCACGGATTGTATTAAGAGGCCTAAAGGTAGCGGGAACCTTATGCTTCTTAAGAACCCTGGCAATCCTGTCAGTGGTTCCTTGGATGTAAGGCAGGTGAACCCCTGTGACCCGATCATTCGGATCTTTAGGAGCTGAGGGCTCTTTCCGTGCTCTGAGGAAGGCTTTTTGTCCTAGGTGTCTACTGTAACCATTTTTCACAAAGACATCAAGGAGATGGGCCTTCTCCTTTTCCAAGCTCTTTTCATCGGAAATTCTTACAGCACGGGTAGCAAGCGTGCTGAGAACCCCTAACTTCTGAGCCGGGAAATGATGGGAGGAAGCATGCAGATATTGATCCGTATGTGTTTTCTTTCGAAAAACCTGGTGAGAAAAGGAACCATCCTCATTCTTCGAGATGAGAACATCTAGGAACGGAAGAGATCCATCGACTTCTTTTTCCATAGTGAATTTTATGGCGGCAGATTGATTATTAAGATGACTGAAGAACATATCTAAATTATCAGGACCATGAGACCAAACAACACCCGTGTCATCCACGAATCTTTTCCATAGCTTTGGTAAGAGACGAGAGGAGGCCAAAGCTTTGGACTCAAAATCCTCCATAAAGAGATTCGCAACGATCGGGGATAAGGGGGAGCCCATAGCAACACCACAAGTCTGCTCATAAAACTCACCTTCGAAGCTGAAAAAGGTGGAAGTCAGGCACAACTCAACCAACCGAGCAGTATCCGGGTCAGTAAGCTTGTTAATGACCTCCATGGCCTCATTGATGGGAATACAAGTGTATAGGGAGACCACATCGAAACTGACCAGAATATCCTCCAGTTCAAGCTTAATCCTCTTAAGGTCATCAATAAATGAGGCAGAGTCTTTAACGAAAGACTCTGTGTGACCAACCAAGGGTTTCAGCTTCACTGCGAGGAATTTGGCCAGGAGATAGGTCGGACCACCAATGGTATTGACAATGGGCCTTAAGGGAACCCCCTCCTTGTGGACCTTAGGCAGGCCATAGATCCTAGGAGTAATGGGGTTACCCTCAATGAGTCTTTGGGACACAGGATTAGTGGAATTACAAGATTTGATCGCAAGAGCGACCGCTCTAGAAACCCTTTTAAGAGGATTTTTAGAAAGCTTTTTGTAGCTCCCACTATTACATAGATGATCAAGCATCTTATTTCTGTAATCCTTTCTGTCCATGATGACGGCAGCTCCACCTTTATCAACTTTCAAGACCACGATCTCCTGATTCTGGTTTAAGGCCTTCAGAGCCTCAAACTCAGCCCTGCTGATATTACTCCGGGGAGGTTTTGCCCTCCTCAGGGCTACGGCACAATCTTGCCTAATCATATCTTTAATCTTATCCGGAAGGTTCCTTATGCCAAATTCCACGTCACAGATAATGTCTTCGACAGGAATTTTCTTTGGCGCTAAGGCAAAATTAAGACCCTTCCCTAAAAGACTGAAAGCAGCAGGGGGAAGAGAAAAGCTGGACAAATTGATCACATTATTGCGAGGGGAGGGAGGGATTCTTCCATTATTGATTTGCGTATGAAAATAAATTACTAGATGCATCTACTTCCGACCATACATAGAATATATCGGATGTCAATCTGTCATTGCATAGTAGAGAGGACACATCTATGTTTACAAATCCACTCAATATTTCATCTGTCATTTCCAAAAATGCACAGGGTGAACATTATTCTTTCTCATCAACCCCTCTATACGATTCATCAGATCATGAGGATGTTGATGAACATCTCGAATTTTTTTATCATGGTGGTCGTGACCTCTTTTCTCCTTCATTCGATCGCGATGCTGATTCATTCACTATTGATATTTCTAAGGCACCTCTCTTCGTTGATCTACCTATTGATGAAGTGGAAACCCCACAAGTTGTCGAGCCACTTCAGCCGAGTTGATGGTTATGTCATGTCCTCATTGTCTTGAGGATGATTCCACTCCAGATCAGAAATCTATTGAAACATCTATGGCTCCTCGTTGCTCACCTGTTTACATTGAAGGTCAATCTACTTCGTAGAATTCACATCCTCCACTTGAATCACATGATCCCACCACTCAAGCATTGGAGGAATCATACACAATGAGCACACTTGCTAAGCACAACTTATCTTTCTTTCTCATGTTTTCTTATTTGTCACAATCAAACAAGTGTACATTTATGTCATCTACACACAGTGTGAGGCATGGCCAAGATACATCCTAGAATGCTTATCTTGTGCTTTTATTCTTTTCTTTTTTGTGGATATTTTTAAACTCAGAGCATGTTGGTCTTCACTCTTATATCTTTCATGTTCATTGGTTTACACATTTATCATTCTTGTATACCATGCCTTCACCAACATGGGTCAACCAATGTGTCGATGGATGCATTGGAAATATTACTTCATGTGAGTCAGCCCATGCATTATTTAGATTGGGAGTAGGAGTAGTGTTTGCTTTCTTGTTTTGCTTGGTTTGCATGCAAGCTTTGTTTATTTTGTTTTTTTTGCTTGTTTTCTTACTTTGTTTTCATGAGTTTCTTTCATTTACTTCTATCCTCTACTTTCTATTTGTTTGCTTGCTTTTCACCCATAGGTTTAGTTTCACATGAAACTATGTGTGGCTCTCGAGACAACCAAGGTAAAGTACAAGAGGACTTCTACTACTATCAACACTTGGTTATCTATTGTCCTCTCTCTTTATGAAAGGAATTTTTGTGTTCAGTCAATGATACCCTGATGGAAAATACATTTTTTTCAAGGGAGTCTTGGTGAAAAGACAACAATTGTACTTTAACTAGTACCACCTACTCTAATTGGTTCTTTTGGGTTAACCCTTGTCAACTCATTCAAGTAGAGTAAGGTGAGGGGGAAAACCTTAACAAGTATTATCATAGGTATACATAAAATACTTCTCTGAAGGGAAAACATCTTCTCCTCTCAATAAGATGGGATCCCTCTTCGGCCTCTAGAATAAATAAGTTCCTATGCATAGTTCCGTTGAAAAAATAAAAATAAAAAAATGAAAATGAAAAATGAATAAGGTAAAAGAAGAGAAAGGCTTCCTACATAGAGAGGTGATGCAAGTAACTCCTCCGAGGTACTGGCTAGGTTTGCTAGTAGCAGAGTGATTCTTTTGTCGCTGCGTGACTCCATCAGGATACTATCCAGGCCTTCTAGCAGCAAAGAAACACCAGAGATGAAACTAAGACTCTGACATATTTATTGCTTGTGTACAAATATACACCTCATCCCCAATAGAAACAACTGACTTGACTTGGCTTCGAATGTGTGTTGAATGATCAAGAGAATGGTAAGGAACTATATCGTTAACTAAAGCTTGGTGTTGAAGTCATCACAATTGAAGAATTGAATAATAATTCCGAAGGAGTTAGACTCACTTTTTACAAGCAAGGTCCATAGAGAGAGCTGGAGTTCTATTAGTGTGTCACCAATGTTGTTGTGGCTATAACCACCCTCCAAAATTTTGCCTTCGCTACGTTTTGGAGCCTCCCTCCTCAAAATCATCATTGTTATCCTACATTGATCAGGTACTTGTACTTATTAGATTTTATCTGTCATTTCAATGCTTGTGTACAACTCACTTGTCCCATTGGTCAACCATAAGCACACCTAGCACTTGCTCCACATCTGGTCAAACTGGTTGTCAAGAAAAACTACGCAAATATGGAGAGAAGATTGTCTTCCCCTCTAGAAATGTGTGGAGAAGCCTAGCGGTTGCTCAAGACTTAGAAATTTCATAGAATAAGCTAGGCAGCCTGGCTCTAGAACTTGCGCGGAGCAGGCCAGTCGGCACTGCTATGGGAAACTGCACAGTTTTAGCCAATTGTACTACGTCCAGGAATTGTGCAGAAACTGGCCCAAGATGCACTATCATCTTGTTGTTAAGGTAAATCCTTTTTGTAGACAGAGATGATCCCTATAGCCCAATGAGTGGGACTAGTAACCTACCTTTCCTAAATTACAATCAAAATGAGAGAGCAGACCAACCTCGTTCTGATGCTATAATGCACTCCTTTGTTGAAGATCTTGATTAGTTTCTCCTTAGGCTCGACCCTACTACTCACAGTGTTTGAATACCTACACAAGAGGCCAGAAACACATCAAATCATACAAGTGAAATAAGCATAATAGAATGTAATCCACTTAACAGATCAAGGAGAATTAAGATAAATGATGCATTAACATAAGCATTTATGGAAAGTGAACCAACCATTGTATATATCAAGAAATAAAAGAGGAAGCATACAACCAAAGCCTTGATGTCAATAAGCCCTCCTTGAGTGAATGTCCAAGCCCAAGCTCAAGCTCTCCAAACACTCCTCCTCTAAACCAAATGCATTAGAGAACTTTTGAGGTCTAAAATGGGCCTCCTAAGAAAAATGTACAACAAAAATAAACCTTATAAGGGCCGATAGGATTCAAGATGATTATGTCAACCATTAGGGATGATTCACCATTTTTGGGGTAAAAAAGTAAAAAGATTAAAACTCTGGATGCCCCACCTCCATGTCCATTTGTTCTACTATCTCTTCACCTTGTAGAGCAATTTATTGTTCTTGTGACTACTCAGCCTGTTCCTCATCTGCTACCGGTTCAGAGTCTTCAACCTATTTTGGTGCAGTTTACACTATCTGCCTGCCTTCCACTTCATCCTGTTCTTGTTCCTCTTCCTATTCCTATTCATGATGTGTTTCCTTATCCCTTTTGTGCAACTCTTGTTCTTACCTGAGCTTCTGCTGAACTTTCCGCAACATCCTCTCAGTATCTTCCAACCGTTGTTGTTCTCTCTTTCTTTGCGAAATTCTCTTGTCGCCTCTTCACGTCTATCTCCAAGGTACCTTTTCCACAAGTGGGTCCTCCTTAAACTTGTAGCTTTGGTCTATCTCTTTGCCTTCGACAATCTTCCTCTTGCTTTTGGATAACACAGGTTTGTTGCTTCCTGTTGCGGTTGTCGTTGCTCCCTGTGGTGCTACTACCTTGAGTACTGCTAGCCACTCCAGTGCAATGTTGAATGGTTCATTGAGCCTAGAGGAGTTGTAACAATACCTTCATGGGACTTCCTCTAGCCAATAACATGCCCCGTGGATCCAAGGATAGTACACTTTCACATAATGGTCCCTACATAAACCATGTGGATCGTATGGGTTGAAACTCCTGGTGTCAAACTTAAACTTCTTGAAGTCTTCCACTTCAACATCTGCTTCTTTCAAACCCCCAACCACATACAACCCAATTCGCACAGGAGGCATGGGCAATGGTGCCTTCTTCTTCTTGTGCAATCCAGTTGACAACCTTGTTGAGATGTGGTATGCGACCTCCTGCATGACCAACTTGTTTGTGGCGAACCTCAGCAACACATGTAGAGCTTTGTCCACGTTGTACATCCCAATGAAGGTTCCCTCGAGTGAGGCATACCAATATGAAATGTTTAGCAACACCTCCATTGCTGCATGGGACATGCAACGTGGATCTTATTCAAAGATCATTATATATAAGGGGCAATGAAATGGTCACATATTCTATCCATGACTCCTTGGTAGCTGCAATCTGAGAGAAACTTGCAATATATGTTCACAGAACTTTCTGAAGTTTTCCATGCCTAACCCATGCCAGGAAACTGTTGATAGGCATAGATTGCATCAAGAAAGTATGCAGTCATGAAGAACTTTGCTCGTTGATCCTTGGGATGACTCCGAGCATTGGAAAGATGCACTTTCAACTAGAGGGTCAACGTGTCCAATCGATTGGATGCTTTTCTTTCATTTTCCAGTTAATCCAACATAGAAACCCAACTTTGTGGGAAGGTATGTACTCCTTTGTCCATACAAGTGGCATGCGAAGATTACCAGGAATAAATATTCCTTCTTGAGTGTCTTCATCCTGTATATCTAGTTGGGTGTCATCCTGAACGTTTCCAGCTCCTTTACCCAATGCTTAAATATATCTCTTGTGTTTGTGCTACCATTCAGAGTGTAAAACAGTGCATCCATCCTGCTCACTAGGAATGGAAAATGATATATCTCTTGATAATCCTCCATCCTGAAGGAAGAAAGCCTTGTTCCACTCACACTTCTCATTATCATTGTCTTGGGATTGGTATGTGAGACAATCTAGTGGATCACATCTACGCAAGGTAACATAGGAAACCTGCATGCAACCTTGAAATGGGAGCTATAAACTCAAAACGGGAACTCTGGCCAAAAAACCCCAAAAAAACATCAAAAACAGTGCTAAAAACGAAAAATGTGTATACTGGAATGATGATTTTTTTTTAGGGTCAATTTTGAACATGTTTTAAAAATGGCAGTCAAAATGAAATTTTCGTGCAAAAAACAACTTGAAAACGAAAAAGTGATGATACTGGAATGATGATTTTTTTTATGGTCAATCTTCAACATTTTGAAAAAATCCTAGTAAAACCGAATTTTTATGTGCCAAACAAAGTTGTTTATGAGGGAAAAAACACACTAATGTTTTTGGTAGAATAACATTTTTCTTTCCTAAGTATAAATTCAACATGTTCTCAACCATAAAATGCTAGATACAAAAGAAATTGAAATTTTTTCAATTATAAAATTAAAAAACCATGACATTATGAACAAATTACATCACTAAATGAATTCAAAAGTCATTATTTGTATATTGAATGAAACATTATGGGAATTGCCCAGCCACCCCCGGGGGGTGGGCGGGCTGCCAGGGTGGCGCGGGGTGGTGCTGCGGCGCCCACCCCGTGCCACCCCGGCAGCCTGCATGCCCCCCAAGGGTGATTGGGCGATTCTGTAGCGCCCACCCCGTGTAACCTCAGCTACCCACCCGCCCACCGGGGGTGGCTGGGTGAGATTCCAGGAATCAGCCAGCCACCCCCAGGGGGCGGTCGGGCTGCCGAGGTGGCGCGAGGTGGTGCTGCGACGTCCACCCCACACCACCCCAGCGGCTTGCCTGCCCCCTAGGGGTGGTTGGGTGATTCTCGGAATCGCCCAGCCACTCCCGGGGGCGGGCAGGCTACTGAGGTGGCGAGGGGTAGTGTTGCAGCGCTCACCCCGCGCCACCATGGCGGCCCGCCCGCCCCCCAGGGGTGGCTTGGCGATTCTCGGAATTGCCTAGCCACCCCCAGGGGCAGGCGGGCCACCAGGGTGGCACAGGGTGGCTGATTTGGAAATTCCGAGGTGCCTATTGGTGCGGGGTGGGTGGCGCTGGGTGCCAAGTACAAGCAGTGACATGATCAACATCGGGTGCCACACAAGTTTCATGTGGGCGACAATGTTTGGTTTCATTTGCAAAAGGAATGCCTTACCAGAGCCTATCAGAAACTTAGACCACTCCGATATGGTCCTTACACCATTACCAAGGCTGTGGGAGATAATGCATTTGAGCTCAGCATTCCCCCATTCCTTGGCCTACACCCAGTGTTCAATGTGGACTACCTTCGACCATACTTCCCACCATTGCTAGACACATCAGACATTGCAGAACAATAAACACCTACAAAGTTAAATCCAGATTGCATGGATCAAGACACAACTGATCGGATCATGGACACACAGAGCAAGAACACTCGACAGAAAAGGATCCAACTATATCGAGTTGTTAAAGTAGGCCAACTCCTTCACCAGGGCAAGTGGCTCACTAGGGACCAATTTCAGCAGAAGTTTCCTCATCTCATGGAGGAACTCAACGCAATGGGGACCATTGATTCCTAAGGGGGGAGGAATGATCCAAGTGGATATTGGTGGCCACACACCTATTCCCCTTGGACCTCCACCATTGTTTCTTTCATTTTTTTAGTTTCCTTACTTGTAGCACAATTTACTATTTTTCGTACCTTTTCAAGTCTTGAACTTCTGGAGCCGTTTTGAGGCCCTAAACGACATTTTTTGGGAAAACTAGGAGCAACATGGGTCCATGGCCTAATGTTTCTCACCTAAACGTTTTAGTCCTCGGATAGATCTTTCTAACGAGGTATTTTGCACGTCAAATGGAGATCATATGCCAAAGTTATGAACCCGAGAAGTTGATATACCAATTTACCCAAATCGGGGCCCATAGTTTGGCGTTTCATCTCCTAGGGTTAGGTTTTTAGATGTTTAGTGTTTTCCATTGTTTCTCAACAATAAATAAGCATTCAAGCCCCATTGTAAGATAGTTGAGAGGCATGTAGCCACCACATCTCTTCTCAGAGATAAGCTACCATCGCCCGAGCTAGTTTATTTCCATTTCTATTTGTAAGCATATTTCAGTATTTTACATCAATGAAATGAAGTATTATTTTTGTTGCATCTCTATATTTATGGTCATATCTGTAATTTGTTGCATTCCTATTTAAATCCAGATCAAGCAAGCCGCGAAGCCAACACTACTAGAAAACTACGAAGAGGTAATCGTTGTTGAAAAAGACCTACACGCAATTGGAGTCATCCAAGATGATGAAAAAGCAAAAGACTCCAAAGACATGAGCATGAAGTCCCAAGTGACAGTGAGCAAGGGTAGAGACAAAGAGACAAGTGATATTGAAACCCTCACTCGCCTCGTGAAGAACTTGACAACAAAAGTGTCCGACCTCAAACAACAGAAGAAAGACACTTCTGCAAACAACCATCCACCCAGGCAAAGATAGGGAAGCATGTCATTAGGCAACAACCATCTCCCAACCCAAACTACATAGAGATTTGTGTTCCAACTCAATCGATGCGCAAATCCTGAATTTTGTTCATTCCACGAAGTTCGTCACCCAGAAAATTCTTGTTCGGACTAGAAGCAAGTCACAAACTCGGTACACATTCACATACTCGAACTGGACAACAATATGCAGGAGCAACCGAGAAATGCAGATAATGATGAAGATGTTGCACTTGGCGAGCCATCGAGTTTTGGCCATGTGGTTAACATGTACTAGTGTTCGCAGGCAAGGTTTAAGATAAACAATGAGAATTAGCCCCAAAATTAGGATGCCCATTACAATTTTAGAAGTAAAGGGGCTCCCCCCACAGTTGGGGAAATGCAAGAAAAGGTCAGACTTCAGATGAGGAAGGTTGACCCACTAGCCGTCCCAAAGTAGAAAATGCAAAGCAAGCTTAGGAAGACAATGTTGGACATGAGTACGTCCATGAGAAGCAAATTGTAGAATACTCCACTGGACAATAGGAACATCAGTTATACCCCGGACATATCAGTGAGTCTACCCCCCCTAGACTACAACATTGTGGATGACATGAAGAAAAATCGCACTAACATCAATTTGTTTGAGCTAGCTAAAATCTAGAGTCAGTGAGACATCCTGTTGTGCGCATTAGGACAGATAGCAAGGGATAGTGCAACCTCTACCAATAAGTGAGAAAGCACACCTCTCGAATCATGTTTGATTGTGCTAAACACACTCTGGATGGAAGAAGAAAACTCAGGTTCCTCTCCATTCATGCTCTCATTTGAAATTTTCAACTGTAATGTTGACAATTGCTTGGTTGATTCTCGTGCGGCAACCAATGTCATGCCGCTCTCCATTTCTTAAAATATCAATGCACAATGGAGCAAGACATTTGTGCAAATCATCCAACTTGAACTGTACAAGCCATTGGTGAGCTTTGAGATGTGATCATATGACTATCTCATGATGGTTGAGTCAACTAATGCATCAACATTGTTGTTGTCGACATACTGGAAGCATACGGTTTACTACTCAATAGAGACTGGTCTAGAAAGCTGAACGAATATTTTTCTACAAATTGGTCACACATGTGACTTCTGGAAAAGGGAAAAAGAAATCAAATCCTTGTGATATCCAAGAGGTATATGAACCATAATGTCACTCCCATCAATGGAGATAATAAGTCATTGGCCTTCCCAGAACTCATGTTTGAAAACTACCTCCTGGAAGCAACGTTAGAGTGTTATCCTGCATGGCCAGCTCCAACCCCACCAGACACACAATTGGGTCTCCTTCCTTGCCCAACTATAAGAAATGAAAAATGTATAGTACATTGTAACATTATTAGTAGTAGCAGTAGCAACAATAGTAGCAGGAGTGCAAGTGCGTCAAACGGTCCGTGTACAGACAAGTTGTTGACCATATATTTTTACAGATCAAAAACACATGACAACTCAAGGGTCGGGTGTATCTTGGTCGACCCAAACAATATACAACACATGATTTCAAGCTGCTTGGAGTTCAAGTGCACAAACAACGTTGTTGAGTAAGAAGAACTCGTGTTGGGCTTGCAAAAATCCATTAGCCTCAACGTGGTCGCACTTAAATTTGTAGGTGATTTAGAAATAGTGGTATGACAGATACTACACTCCATGAACAATGTTGATGCTTTCAAGGACACAACAACTGATGAAGATGAGCATGAGCAGCCCCTATAAACTGCAACTGATAGAAAGAAAGGACCAAGGGTGTGATTTCTCTCAACAAGCTCTATGAATTGCAAGAACCTTGTCAACAACCAAAGAATAGTAGAACCCACAAGTCCACCACTACAAACGAGCAGAGCAACCTGGGAAGTAATCACGATCCGAAGATAGTCAGTGTCCGTGTGTACTACACACTGCACCAACGGCAAGCCTTTGTCCGCTTGATCAAATAGTACCAAGGTGTGTCTGTGTGGCAATATGATGACCTGAATACATACGGCACACAAATAATCAAACACGAGATTCCAAGAAAAGGAGGAGCCAAGCCATTGTAGCAAAAACTAGGTAAAACACATATGTCACTTGAACCCCTTATACAGAAAGAATTGACTAAGTTGTTGGATGTTTGGATTACTTACAAAGTTCTTCACCATACATGGGTTTCTAATTTAAGTTTTGTACATAAGAAATCTGGGGATATCGATTTATGCATTGATTTCAGAAACTTGAACCATTCCCGGAATAAAAACAACTACCCCGTGCCATCATCAGAGCCTATGTTTCACGCAGTATCTGAAGAAATAGTGTCGTCTTCACCTAAATGTATTTTAGGATACCACCAGGTTTCGGTAGGAGAACCTGGTAGTCTTATACTGGAGCACAAGAATATTGGCCCACACATGTACCGTCTACAATCACTTGATGGGAGGATTGACAATCTTCCTGTTAACGGCCAAGATCTCGAGCACTATTTCCAGTAGGTCAGGCTGCACCCTATGCAATGTACACAGTCTACTTGTTGCTTGTTGTTTTCATTTGGTTTGCTTTGGTTACTATTTTTTCTTTCGTTTGTTTGAGTTGCTTAATACCTTGATATTTTTGTTTTCTGGAAATAAGTGTTGCCATCTACTATGTTCTGTCTTTTCAATGAGTATGTGGTTGAGATATGAAGATACTTTAAATTGCAACACTTGGCCAGTCTTATGTCCGTCCTCTCTATGCTCGGTTATAACCTTCGACTAATGAATTCTTGACTGAAAATATGAGCTGTCTGTGAGGGAAGTTATGGTCCAACCATGAACCTGTGTCCACACTGGGAAGCCCCATGCTTGTAGTCAGCCTTCTACTTTGTGTATTCAAGCTCATCCAACTAGTAGAAATGGAGAAGCAGAAAATATAAATGAGAAAATCTACATTAGAGGTGTTGGGAACAGGTCCCATAGGGTAAATTTTGGGGTTAAAAGCGCAAGTTTTGGGGCTAAAGTCCCAATTTTTTTATAAATAATGTAAAGTCTCTGCATTTTATGGTAATGAAGCGTGAAGATGCAATTTTTTTATAAATAATGTAAAGTCTCTGCATTTTGTGGTAATGAAGCGTGAAGATGTAAAGAGTCATCAAGGGTTTTCACCCTTAGTTTCGATAACTTGTGTCAGCTTTATGACATCCACCCTTGGTCCACGGACCATGGCAATGTATAAAAACAAGAGTATTAGAAGATTCTAAGGGGTTCTTAGGAAGTTTTTGGGAAATTGATTGATGTAATGGGTCTGTGAGGGATAAGAATGAAGAATATTAGCGTAGGAAAGAGGCTCTGCAACTAAGTGCACAGAGGCCTAGGGTAGAAGTCTGCAGTTGAGCATGTGGACCCCTGCAACTGTGTGCATAGGGTAGTTAGAGTCTGTAAAGGAGATCTAAACATCAATAAAGAGACTTATTCTAGAGATACCTCTGTATGAGCTATGTTACTTCTGTTCTGAATGTATGTGGTTATGCTATGTTGAATATTGGGTTTATGACTTAATGTTGTATTGACGCACAAATCTATGTGTTTACTTTGTTATATGACTGTAGGTAATAATATTTGTTTACGTGCAGATAATCATAATGCTTGTTGAAGTTATCCACCACTTAAGCTCATCTAGGTAAATACAGCAATAAGAGTAGTCATAGAGGCATGTAAGTGTCTGAATTTCCTATTTAGGGTATGCGAAGGACGATTGTAGACCTTCGTGAAGGTCTCAAAGCCAAATAAGAGAAGTATATTGAGAAGCCCTAAAGGGCTTATCTATCTGCGTGAAGGAAGGGTTAGGGTATAAAACAACATCACTACCATATCAGGGTGCAGAAACTTGGTTCCTGCATCCCCCCATACCCGTGGATTGATGCTGAATGGGCCAATAATGTAGGCATTTGCTTGGATAATTAATGTTGAACCTGGGTCAGGGCCCATCAAGCCAACAAATGGTTCCATTGCCAAGATCAGGATCTGCATAAAGAGATGTGTGATGTCGCATCACTGGAATCCAACTAAGAAAGAGATCGAAGACTAGTTGGATAGAAAGATCCACGAATTTGCAGCACAAGAGAACAAGAATCCATGATTGATGAAAGAACAGTGGTTGGATAGATACCTGTACACAGAGATACATGAGATCTTCTTCTGTTCCTTCCCACTCGAGTTGTACGAGTGGATCATGAAATTGGCAGACGACCAAGGAAGGTGGAGACTTGACAGTCCACTAGTCTGGACCCTGGAGTTAGTGCGGAGATTAGAAGCCTCTAAAGATAATATCGCACGTGCTATCGATCATTGGCTCAATCGAATCATAGGATGGTTCATGACAAAGTTCCCATCTGACACCTCGGTTAGTTTCAACGAAGAAGAGCGCCGCTTCTTCAAGGGGAAGTGACGTAAGTATTTAAAGTCCTTAAATACCTGGATTAAGATGCTCTTGTGTGAAAAGAGGGTTATGTAGCTACCTTGATGTTTGGGGCTATGCGACATGTAAGGAAATTTTGGAACAAAGGGAAAGCAGGCTCTGAATATAGCCCGCTAATTGAACCTCCTCTAAGTGATGACAAGGAAGTAGCACAGGCTTCTCCATAGAGTGTTGTTCAGTTTATAATGAAAGGGTTCCCACAAATACTCCATACCCCCACACCACCTCCATCTTCACCTCCGCAACATACACCTTCTCCTACACCACTGCCACCTCCACCACCATTCAATATGGCATACTCAGTAAAGCTACATGTGTTCAAGGGCTTGGGAAATTAAGATCCAGAGCAGTTTTGGTTTGGTGCGAAGGCTATATAGGAAGCTTAGGGTATTAAAAATGATCAAATGAAGAAACCAACGTTGCTTAGTGCTTTGCAGGATCGCGCACTAACGTGGTACATTAAGTACTACATTGATAAACCAACGTCCATGTTGGCAAATATCTAGAGCGCGCTGAATAAGGAATTCAGTAGACTTAAGTCTGAAGCGCAATCAATTATGGGATTCAAAGAGATCATTATGAAGCCTAGTGAGACACTCTAGAATCTGGATCATAGATTGAAGTGTACAATCCATGAAGGTAACATGAATCTGACTGATGGGCACCATCACGAATGGTTTGTTTCTTCGCTCCTGCCTCATCTAAGGGTTGCGCTATCACAACAAAAGATTAGGACCCAGGCGAAATCCCTAGAAATTGTGATGAGTTTGCATGAGACACCCATGCAAGATGCTAATCTGGGGGTTCAATAGATTCATGTGCAGTTGCAGAACCTTTTCCTAGAAATGTAGAGTCTGAAGAAAAATAGAACAGCTCGGCCTAAGGTGCACGAAGAAGTTTGGTGCTTGAAGTGCAATGGCCAGGGGCATGACAAAGATCACTATCTAGTTTTTGCAAATTATGTTGTAGTAGGGGGACCAATGCCTCTAAGGCTAGAAGCTCCAGCAGGGCCAAGTACAAGGCCCATGCTATGGTGTGCTATTTATCAGGTAGCTCGAAAACATGTGACATACAACTGCCATTTGTTGTAGAAATTCGTACAGACACCACAACAACTCTTTTGCAACTTCTGTCAATCGGTGGTTCATGATCAACGCAATTTTTGTAGTTACGAATTAATGATGGATAGAATTCCTACATATAGGGTATAGGAAGAAACTCAGCCTCCAAATCAAGGTGTTGGGGGAGCATGAGGCAAATATCAGGGGTGCAGATGAGGCCGAGGTGGAGGAGGAACTGGTAAGGGTCGAGGGCAAGTCATTTGTTACAACTGTGGGGTTTAGGACACTACGCGTGAGCCTACCCAAATCCAACACATCTGTCATGCAACTATTGTACTATGTTTGACCATGCAATGGAATATTGCCTAGTATTTATATCTAAGATACGTGAAAAGGGGGCAAAACCTCCGCAACCGACTCATAACCTGCAGATGATGAGGGTTGAGCCTTGCAAAGAGGATCCCAAGGTAAATATTATGTTGCGGAGTAGGATGAAAACTGGTGAAGATAAGGGGAAGCAGCTTGAAGAAAGTGAATGGGTCTGCAAGGGTCCAGAAAAGGAGGTCAATTTTGATTTGAAACGTGCACAGGAAACATTCATGGAAGTAAAGAAGAGCTTCACTGAGGCCTCACCCTCAGGAAGTCAGGACAAGCCAGCTGAAGAGATGGACCCGTCCATGCTTACTACTTTCTTAGAGACATATGAAGCTGTTGCATGATAGCAAGGTGTGAAAGGGCTACAGGAATTGATAAATAAGTGAGCAGGGAAAGAAAATGCTCTCGATGGACTGCGTGTAGTCAGGAAGATTGGTAAGAATAAGGTAAGAATGGGGCATGAGATGAGGCTCACTGCATAGATAGGAGAATATGAGATGGATCAACTAATTTTGGATCTGGGGTCAAACGCGAATGTCTTTCATAAATAGACCTAGGAGAGGATGGGGAGACTTGTGCTACAGTGGTCTCCATTTCAGTTAAGAATGGAAAATCAGTAGAAAATTATCCCTATGGGAAGATTGCAGGGAGTGACAGTTGATATTGAGGGCACGAGCATATTGGTTGACTTCGAAGTGATAGAGATTGTGGATGACAAAAATCCCTACCCTGCACTGCTTGGGATCGATTTGGCCACTGACATGAATGGGGTAATCAATTTGAAGAAGTGGAAGATGATATTTGAGAAGAAATTGCTCCATGTAGTGGTGCCCCTGGACCTTGTAGAAGGACTGCGCTCTACTGAACTGGTCCATGAATATGAAAGTGATGACAATTTGGACCAAATATACAATATAACAACGTGAGATTAGGATTGGGTGAATCTGACAGTGGATGAACGTAATTCATGGGATCGCAAAATCTCCTACACTTCAAATTTAGATGAGGAGTTGGAACACTGGTAGAACTGACTGCATGAAGTATCTACATTATGCTGTAATATGATGACCAAGACGTTGCATTGTGTATCACTAGAGGTAAGAAATCTGCCTTACTATGATGGTTTAACTGATGTTGATAACTTTTTGGATGCAGTAGAGAAAGAAGTGCTAAAGAAGCATCGCTTCCTGGCCTTGGATTGGGCATTGTGCGCTACACCTGCAAGATGGTGGGGCATGTGCAAGGACAGTTTTGATGATTGGCATGTATATAGAAAGATGATGAGAGTGCAGTTTTGTCACCCACAAATGTGGATGATAGAGAAATATGATGGAAGGAATGACCTGTGTGATCACCTGGCCAAATGGACTAAGGATTACAGAACGGAGCTTCAACCTAAATGGGTGCATCCTTTTTATGATACTTTGGATGTAATACGGATGAACTGGTACTTAGAAATAGAGCCCTGCCGTGGCAAGGAAGAATGGGACATTTTGCGATAGGGATTCTTACTGACGTTTAGCTTTGAGAATGGGTTTGAGAGTATTAATGTGGCATTGTAGGAAGTTAATGTAGCAATCTTCAGAGTACCGCAGGATCCCTTGGACTTAATACAACATTATTGGACCACCCAACTGAGCCATGTGCTGGAATGCTACAATGTGACTGTTGAAGATGATGATGAGAACCTGAGAAACATTAAAATCCCAAAGACTAAATGTCACCATGAAGTTGAAGGACAGAAAATTAAAAATCCAGATATCACCACGCCACTAAAAATAAAACAAGTGAACATTTGGACAAAGGCGGAGCTGAAGTTTGCAAATATTGGGGATTACTAAGATGATGCAATAGTAGATAAGGTTGTTGAATTGCTCCGCGAATACCAGGACTTGTTCCCTACAAAGTTGTCAGACCTAAAGTGGATAATAGGAGACCGATGTGAAGCTGATCAAGTAGAGGCCTTACTGCCTCAATTTGAAGTATAAAGAAAGGGTTCGCTTAGAGTTGGATAAAATGGTTGCGATGGGAATTATTGAACCAGTATAAGAGTCTGATTGAGTAAGCCCAATGGTAGTTTAGGACAAGAAAAAGAAGGATGAAATAAGGATATGTGTAAATCTCAGGAAGTTGAATGACACCTGCGTACATGATCCCTTTCCAACTCCATTCACTGATTAGGTGATGGATAATGTAGGAGGACAAGAGGCATATTCGTTCACAGATGGATTCTTGGGGTACCATCAGATCAAGATCACACTGGAGGATAGAAGTAAGACTACCTTCACCACGGAGTGGGGTTGCTTCCATTATAGAGTAATGCCTTTTGGGTTGAAGAATGCACTGATGATCTTTTCATGTGTGGTCATTGCGGTGTTCAAGGGATTCATCCACAAGTTTTTGGAGGTATACTTTGATGATTGGACGGTGTTTGGATTGGTAATGCGTCATGTAGCTAGTCTAAGCTTGACGTTGGATACATGCCGGGGGTACTAGATCGCATTCAATTTGAAGAAATGCTTGTTTTGTGTCCCTTTTGGGATCTTGCTAGGTCATGTGGTATGCAAACAAGACTTGATGGTAGACCCTGCTAAGGTCATGGTTATAATCAATTCGGAGGCATCGAAAAGTGTGAAATAGTTGCATGCAATGTTGGGGCATACAGGGTACTATAGAAAGTTCGTCAAAAGCTATGCCAGATTACTGCACCGATGGAGAAGCTGCTAAAGAAGGATACCATGTTCTGTTGGAATGAAGAATGTTAGTAAAGATTAGATGTGTTGAAGGAAAAGATGGTCATCACGCCGATCCTAGTCTTCTCAGATTGGAAGAAGAAATTTTACATGCATGTGGACACATCATGTATTGCGCTCGGGGCAGTACTAGCACATGTCGATGAAGGAGAATTGGATCATCCTATAGCGCAAGTAGGAAGTTGTCTAAAGCCGAGAAGAATTATTCAACAATAAAGCGTGAAGAGTTTGCCATGGTGTACGCGCTCCAGAAGTTCAGACACTACTTGATAGGTGGACACTTTAAGATGTATACAGACCATTCTGCATTGAAGTACTTGGTGAAAAATCCCGTGTTGGGGGGGAGGGAAGATATGCAGATGATTGTTGTTGTTTTAGGAATATGATTTCGAAGTTATTGTGAAGCCAAGACGATTGAATGCCGGACCAGATCATCTGTCATGTATTGAAATAGGAGAGGAGCCCAATAATTTGGAGGAAGGACTACCTGACATGCAACTCTTTGCAGTGTGTGTCGCGGACAATCACTTTGCAGATATCATAGACTTCCCGATGATGGGGACAGCTCCATAAGGGTATACTAGTCAACAAAAGAAGGATCTAGTGGTGCATGCGGTAGACTTTTCTGTCATTGCAGGGCATTTATATAAAATGGGCTGAGATGAAATTTTGCAAAGTTTTGTACCTGACTTTGAATGGAACAACATCCTTGTTGAAGCTCATGGAGGAGCTGCGGGAAGACATTATGCAAGAAAAGCTACAGCGTAGAAGATTTTGCGTGCTGGGCTATGGTGGCCGATGCTTCATAAGGATTCAAAGGCTTATTTTAAGGCATGTGATGCATGTCACAGGGTGGGTAGGCCATCACGAAGGGATGAGATGCCCCTAAATCTGTAGATGTCGTTACAGCCATTCAAAAAGTGGGCGATTGACTTTGTAGGACCAATTCAGCCTCCAGGAAGGAAGACAGGTGCATGTTACATCATCACTGAGACTGAGTATTTGACCAAATGGGCAGAGGTGCAACCTATAAAGGATTATATAGGGGCAATATTAACAAAATTCCTCTTTGAGTATGTGCTGACTAGATTGGTTGCTTGAAGATTTTGATGAGTGATCACAGTACACATTTCCTTAATGAGACAATCTGCACACTAACAGAGGAGTTCCAGGTTTATCATCGGAAGAGTACACCATATCACCCACATGCTAATTGGATGGTGGAAGTGCTTAATAAGATATTGGAGAGAATGCTGACAAAGGTCTGCAATGCACAAAGAAATGACTGGGATGTGCGCGTACCTGCGATGCTATGGGCTTACAGGATGACTTGCAAAAAGTTGACTGGGCAAATTCCTTTCAGGTTGGTTTATGGCGTAGAAGTTGTGATGTCGATGGAGTAAATTGTACCTAGTATACACATAGCAACATTCACAGGATTGGCAGATTGCAGAGCCTTGGAAGAAAGGCTCGCGTAGCCGACAAAACTGGAAGAATATAGGTTTTTTGCTTGATTCCATCAGCAAGTTCAAAAGGAGCACGAAAAGGCATGGCACAATCGGTGCATCAAGCTATGCACCTTCAAGGTAAATGATTTAGTGTTATTATATGATAGAAAGTTTGGTAAATTTCCAAGAAAATTTTGAATGCATTGGCTGGGTCCCTATGTCATCAAGGAGATTACCGATGGTGGAGTAGTTTAGTTGGTGAAGTTGAATGGAGAGCCATTTCTAGGGAAGGCGAATGGCAGCATATTGAAGCTGTACATCGGGGATCTGAACAGATGACTATATGGTGGAAGCACAGTTTTAGCACTCCAGGCAGTTGAAAGGAGGTGCGAGACAATAAACTACACTGCCTGAGTTGTAGAGCTACGCGACTGGGGAACTGTGTGGAAGAAAGGAATGTCATAGTATCAGCAGAAGCATGAAGGGAGTTGTGCTATAGAAGGAGAGACCACGTAGGCCATCCAGAAAGTGACCATTATGGTCATTGTTCATGATTTGACAGTGAGAAAACAACTAAATGGTGCAGGGGGGCAACATTTAAGTCGGAATTTAAGAACAAGATATATGAAAATCTACCGCCAACCTAGCATTTATGAATATATTTTTAGGGGAATGGTCGGATTCAAATTTGAAATTGCCTATAATTATAGATGGCCACCCAACGAAAAAAAACTTGGTGTTTTGAGAATTGAAGTGTTGAGCTATCAGGCGTGCATGAAACTTGACTATTTCGAGGCTTTACTAGCGAGTTTAGTGTTTGAGAAATTGTTGAAGGAAACTCAGGAGCTCTTAACTAGCATCATGTTAGCACCCGTGGAGACTGCAAGTGTTGGAGAAGTAATGGTAGCTGAGGGAGCTGCCCCAGAGGTAGCAAGTGTAGAAGTACCTATAGAAGTACCCAAATTGCCGAGTTCACCCAAGCTGAGGCCTATGCCGACTGGAGAGGGTCCAAAACCAAAGAAGGATAAGCATAAAGTGGCACAGCTGGTGCACTCGTCACCTAGAAAACACCCGCAGAAAGAAAAGCCCATTGCGTAGGAGAAGGGTAAGGTAGTAGACCTAGAACCTGACAAGGACATAGAAGAAATTGATATGCACGTGGAAGAAGTTGATATGGGCACAAAAGACATTAACGTTGAGGGGTAGACCTTATCTCTAAGTTACCAAACTACGTCCCTCCATGCCGAGGCAAGGCGAAGGTCCCAAAGGACCTCGATGAGAGCCAAATATCACTTCACACACCGCTGTTGAGAAAAAAAATCACATTCAACGGCTTGCGCTTGGTGCGCGCCCCCATTTAATACTTGAGAATTGGGACCTAGCAGATACTGAGCAGTTTCCCCACTTAGCAACTCATACATTCATGCACCACATCTTCTATAAAGACTCTGGTGTGACCATGCTGGAGCCAAGGTAATAGATAAAAGGGGTGGATAAGGCAGGACTTTTGAACCTGCTATGGGTGCCGCATTACAACCGCGCTCCCATAACTTTGATAGTGATAAAATAGTTGTTATGCTTGGTACACGATGAGTTCCTATGGTTAGGAGAACTAATGCCGGTCATCAAGATGATGATCCATAAGATCAACCTTCTCCCACATTCAGGATTAAATCCGTCCATGGCATTTGGCGGAAAAACAGGTGACCGCGACCTCGCCGAACGAATGAAGGACACATTCAAGCTTTCCAAGAAGCCGTGCAGCTACTCCATTTCCAGCATAAACCACCTTGCAGTTAAAGGAGCCACCCAGATCTTGGCTAGAAAAATAATGAGGAAGTGTTGTGCAAATGAAATGTCAGGATCGATTGTGTCATTAGCAGCTCAATGCACGGAGGGCGTACAATTCAACTAGGTGCGCTATCTCTATAGTGAGTTCCTTGCGAACCACAAAGAAGCGCAAGACCAAAGCAAGACCTTCCATTATGCATGGCTACTACTTTCGATTGTACTAGCTGTTGAGCAATAAAAAGGGTCTTTTTAACTCCTAATTCCCTTCACATTAATTGTCAACCCAGGGACGACTTTTTATTTCAAGAGCGTTCAGTCTGAGGCGGCTATTTAATCAAGAGTAATGTTTTACAGTATAGTGCTTAAAATACAAAAGTAAATGAATGCTTGAAAAGAAATCTAACTACAAGAACATAAACTCAAATACTCTGAAATCCAACTATTTACTCAGCAAACTTCAATCGAGGATACAGTAGCAATAACTCATTCCTCTAGAGATTGATACAATTGAAATCAACTAGAACAAGACAATCAATCTGAGAATGAGGAAGTAGTAACCAATGTTCTCTACAGTTGACAGCCCTACATTAAAGCAATTAAAAGGAAATAGAATTTGAACTAAAGCTGCTATTGAAAGTAAATTAGGAAAACTCTTTAAAAGAAAACTATTGCAATTAACTAACAGAAATGAACATCAAAGTAAATGGACAGCAAACTGTAATTAAAGGAATCAGAATAGAAAACTCTAATTAATGGAAATGAACAACAACAAAGCCAAATTAATAGCAATCTTTACTCTAAGAATAAATCGGACAACACACAGAAATAGAACAACATTGATTAATGATGGGATATGAAACAACGCTGGAAAGTCAAATATAAATACACAATAACTTAACACACAGCACGCCTTAATAGTAATCTGATATGGTAATCCAATTATCAGTCTTAGTTGTAAACAAGAATGATTGTAATTCATAATGGAACAGCAATGTTAGTTGAACAACAATCGCGATTAAGTGTAAACCATAGACGAATATAGTAATACCAACTTATGAAGGTCACAACATGGTTACGCTGTAATTGAACATCAATAACATTCTGTAAGGATTGGCAACATTATATCAATGATTAAAAGAACAACAATGAGTTACCAAGTCAAGATGAATCAATACGACATTCCTGGCATCGAGAACGATATTACTCAGTTGAACATAAATCGAATATAAGAGAACCGTGATGTAAAATAACAAAACACATCAGATTACCAAACAAAACTGATAATGAAAACCACGCATAAACTAGAAATATAATATACAGCAGCAGCAGCGTACTCCACTAGAGGCTGGGCCCTTAGCCGCCAACGGATGTTGTTGGGTTACTTCAAGATCAACAATGGAATGGCAACCAGATTTATATTGAAATATCAAAGCAGAGTTACAGTGGATTACAACAAGAAATCTCTCCATCTCTCAGCCATTATCCATTCTCTCTGCCATCCTCGATTCTGAATCTCTAATTCATCCTCAATTCTCCACCATTTTTCCATCCCCCTCTCTCATCTCTGTTTTCATTTAAATAGAGAGATCAGAGAGACGTTACAATAAAGATAAGTACAACATGATTTATATTACAAAATTGGTTTGCTTCTAACTAATTGATCAACAAGAGCAAGGCAAATTTGGCTTTGCAGCTGAGATTTGGAGGAGAACCGCAACAACAAATCTGAGAACATCGTGCTCAAAGAACCCTGCATTTCTCTCAGTACAAGCCGAATTTGGGCAAACCATTCTTCACTAAGTTAACTGGGTCCGTTTTGGACAAAACCCATGTTCCCGATTTTCCAAATTCATCTTCATTTGCTCAGAATCTCAACCGCAAAACGGTCACTCCTTATTCCAGTGAATTTCTGAGTTGGCACTTTTAATGATCAAATCTTCAATCTGGAAATTACCTTGGAAGCTAAAAATGGTGAATAATGTTACAACCAATTTATTAAAACTATCATGGATAAAATCATGCATAATCATCAATTTATTAGAAATAAAGGAGAAGAAATAATGTTTTTACATAAGAGCATAAATCATCGTAAAATATAATTATATGATAAATTATGACAAATGACGTGATGAAGAATGGTAGAAATGGGTGGAATAAGCATTCACAAGTGATAATAATAATGGCATATTAACGGCCCAACATACCCCCACACCGAATATATTGCATGTCCTCATGCAACAAAAACTGAATATGTTGCATGTCCTCATGCAACCCAAAGACAAAACCCATGTGTTAACCAAGCAAAATTTTTTTGTTCATCCCAGCTCATGAAATGGATAGAACGAATGAATTCTTCCTTAATTAATGAATATTCAATTTTAGAAATCTTGATGAAGGCATAACAATGAAGTTGCAGCAAAATATGATATAAATAACAACAACCTTCATTAACCATTTTCCCAAAAACTACAAACCAACTTTTGTTGAAATGTTGCAAGTAGATTTGTAATATATGAAGGCCTTTTGATCCAAAAATCAGATCATTTTGGATGCACGATCATGAGATATAAACAAAATGGCTGTAGGTGAGAGTGCATGATTTCTGAAATTTTATGAACCAATTTATCTTGAAATTATCTGGGTATGTGTAGTTTAATAATATGTCTGTGTTTTCCAGAGATCATAAGAATTAAGTTCATAGTTTTTAAAAATATTATGGAAATCAATTTCTACACTGAAATTGTATGCCTTAAATGAGAAAGAAAATAGAAAAATCCATTATGCATAGCAATTACTCCCCCTCTTTGAAAAATTAGCATGCCCTCATGCGATGCTAGAAAACAAATAGAGGTAGTTGCTACCATCTGTTGAATGCTATGCTTGGTGTAAAACAACATGGAATAAGGGAGGTGTTGAGAATGAATAAGAATAGCAATGGATGATAAAGACTATGAATGACATGGTTATAAAAAAGTAATGAATGAAAGCAGCACTCCTCCAAGATGATATGCTGCTGAAAAAAATGGGAAGTGGTAAAGATGTGGACTGAAGGATGATAAATAATGTTCAATGGATTTTCATTAAATTCTCCTAAATTCATAATAAATCAGAAAATTATGCTATTTTACCTCAAGTTTTACCTCCAAAAATAAAAATGTGGAATGACATATATGTACTAGTAGTTGTTGAAGCTGATGTAGGCAAAGTTGGTGTTGAAAGTTATGCAAAAGGTGGAATCCAAGTAAGCACATAATGTTTGAAGAATTGTTCATGTTCGCAAGTTGCTCAAGCCTCTTCTGTTAGTTGCAATAGTGTGGTCATGCTGTGAATAGAATTTCCCCTGCATACTTGTTGTTCTCCTGTAAAAAAATCACACTTGTGCATACAATGTTCTTGAATCCATAGTGTTAGGTTTGAATAACAACAGATAAGATGCATGCAAAAATTTCAATCAGAAAAACTTTTGTATACATGCGATACTGATATTTTATCAAATCAACAAGTTATGGCAGAGTGCAGTAATCATATCGCATGCAATCCCATAATGCATACATTCCCCCCTTCAATTGGAAAAGGGATTCCATGACCATAAAGCATATGAAAGGGGTTGTGCTGACGGCAAGGCAAGAGAATGAATAATACAATAGTAAATGAAGCAGAGTACACATATCAATGATAGAACGGCGAGAGTGATGGTTATAATGAGAGCAGAGTGTATAAAGATAGTTATGAATAAAAGATAGAACGCTTTGGATTGATGATAAGTTATGAAAAGAGAAAAAGGACAACAATATGCCAAAAAGATGCTTTATTGACTGTATTCTAGCTGAAAAAATGATGTGATTGATCAAAAAATAATTTCTCATGCGTAAAGGTTCAAAATAGGGAAAAAAAATTAAGGAAATAACTTCTCTGATAAAAAGAAAGAATAAGAAAAGGGTATTATAGTAATAATTGACGATAAGATCCCCGGATGCGGGTGATGAGACAGGTGAAGGTGAGGAGCCACATGGACGACATGGGCTACCTCGTGTCTCAGCAGAACATTGATGAACCCTTCTGCCGCCATGGAAAGACGCTTCAAGAAGGGCGGCAGGCATTCAATGCCACTTATGGCTCCAAAGCTCGAAGGCAACTTGCGATTATGGCGTACAAGCGCCAAGGGAAAGGCAGGCAGAGTCTTAAGGCAGAGGAGCCGAACCATGGACGTCAACTGGCAGGCTGTTGCTTTGTCCTTCAGGTTTATCTACCTGTGGGCAGAGCTAGCGAGCCAACTACTGGTAATTGTTTGCGTTCTCCTCAGAGGGGACTCAGAATCACGGAGCGCTCCCACCTCACTGCTCCCGCCTTCTTCTCAGCTCTTGCAGCTTCTGCAATTATGTATCGCAAGAGAGGTCCAGCCCGCGGCAGACCGGCTCGCCCTCCAGCAGACCGTCCTCGAGTGCAATGCTGCCGTTGTAGGTGTCATAGGGGTATTCAAGCCGCCCCCTTACAGGCAAGCCCGTATTTGGATTCTAATGAGCCCAACGCCGAGCCGGCCCCTGCACCCGCCTTTGGATCCACCATTTTCTCCTTCCGTTGCTCGCAGGATCGCCCATGCATCAATGCACATGTCTCAGTCCTCTTCCTTGAGGAAAATCAGGACGATGCGGGGGACGCGAGCAGAGGGGAGAGATCTCCAGGGGGCAGCCGGAGTGCGGAAGCAAGGCCACCTGTGGAGGAACCTGGTCAAGCCTCCAAAAGCCCTCTAGCTCAGGAAGCAGCGACCTCGAAGGCGGAAGTGGAAGAGGATTGGGACACTTTGCGTGAACGGTATGGATGGTGTGAAGTGGTGGAGGAAAAACCTCCAGAGTAGCCAGTTGCTGATCAGCTTCCTCTGCGCGCGGCGGTGGTATGGGTATGTTGGAGTCCTCCTTGGTTTTGAGCATAATCATAACTCTGTTTTTCGTTTTTTTCTAGCCTATTTCAACTCTAATTATACAATGGCCAAGTCAGTCGAACCCAGCCAGGGATTTTGTGGTTTGTTCTCATGGGCAGTCACAGTAAATGGTCACACCCCTGCGTGGGCTTTCTCGGTCTTGGGTCAAGCCCCTGCGTGGGTTGTGTCAGCTAGTTTTTCGCCCCTGCGTGGGTTGTGTCAGCAAGTTTCAGTCCATTTCAATTTTGGTTAATGGCTCCAGAACCCTTTTGGGTATATTCACCACGCCCCTGCGTGGGTTGACTCAGTAAATTTTCTGCCCCCTGTATGTTTGGGGAGATGTCTGGTAGAAGACTCCATGGCCTTTTTGGGTCTCGTCTGAAAGCCCACTGTCCCTCGGCTGGACCTGGGTGCTCTGTTTTCTTGTCTGTAATTTTCTTCTTGTACATAATATAAATAGTTAGTCTTACAGAGAAAAAAAAAAATAATTGACGATAAGATATAACTTCAATACCATAAGTAGAGCCTCTACTGCCAGCAGGCATCCATAGCCTCGGAAGGGTTGCTTTTTAACCCATATGAGCCAGGATCCTCAATTTATAAATGGATAATTCCAGTTCTGTTCTACAGAAGAGATCAGTGTGCTGGCGTGATAACAAGATAACCACACTTCCATTCACCGGGATGTAGCAAAAGTGATCAGGCCAGCTCGTGATGAGACCTCCTGTTCCAAGGATAATTTGGCTATCTAATGGATCATAACATTGGT
This sequence comes from Pinus taeda, assembly GCA_000404065.3. NCBI lineage: Eukaryota > Viridiplantae > Streptophyta > Pinopsida > Pinales > Pinaceae > Pinus > Pinus taeda. Next base: position 14,514 of record APFE031281145.1, on the reverse strand, counting down.
GTGGTGGCCATAATGGGAATGTCACTTTGTTACAGCCTTATGAACATGGTAGGATGGCTCGTAATGAGACCCTCTATCCTCCATCTACGAACAAAATTTTGTTGCTATTACACATTTTTATGATAAAAGGAGGGATGCTTAATACTCCTTAAGAGCAGGGATGGTGGAAGAACTTGAACATGTCAATAGAAAAAAATATACCCATAATCTCATGTATTACAAATAGAGAAGATTATAACCAGGAAGGATGGAACCAGCATGGTATTAAGATAATAAATCAACATCATATTCAATAGAAAATAATAGTAAAGTAGTATATAAATAATTGTGTCCCTTTTGAAAAGAATCTATCATCAAGGCGCTATCCTGTTAAAGATCATAACGTGAATGATATTAACTCGATTCAATAGAATCCATAATTCGTGTCTTCATAAAAGTAGTGTACTTCATGCCATGAAAGAGAATCAATGAAATGTGGTTGAGATGAACTAGGAATAATCCCACAAAAGGAAGAAAGGGTTGCTCTCGAAAATACTCCCAAAGTGTTTCTCATTTGAAGGAACAGCTCTATCCTGTTAAAGATCATAACGTGAATGATATTAACTCGCTTCAATAGAATCCATAATTCTTGTCTTCATAAAAGTAGTGTACTTCATGCCATGAAAGAGAATCAATGAAATGTGGTTGAGATGAACTAGGAATAATCCTACAAAAGGAAGAAAGGGTTGCTCTCGAAAATACTCCCAAAGTGTTTCTCATTTGAAGGAACAGCGAAAACACTAAAAGAAAGTGTTGTTCTTTGTAGGGAACCACAAAGGAAATGCACACCAAAAAGCAAAAATACACACGAAAAAGTGTGAAAACGCAAATGTCGTTCCTTTGGAAAAAGGAACAACAGAAACTAAAAGTGTCATTCCTTTAGAAAAGGAACAACAAAAACGCAAGTGTCGTTTCTTTGGAAAAGGAATAGCAAAAATGAAAAGTGTCGTTCATTTGGAAAATGAATAGCAAAAACGCAAGTGTCGTTCCTTTGGAAAAGAAACAACAAAAATGAAAAGTGTCGTTCCTTTGGAAAAGGAACATCAAAAACGCAAGTGCCGTTCCTTTCAAAAAGGAACAACAAAAATGAAAAGTGTCGTTCCTTTGGAAAAGGAACAGCAAAAAACGCAAGTGTCGTTCCTTTGGAAAAGGAACAGCAAAAATGAAAAGTGTCGTTCCTTTGGAAAAGGAACAACAAAAACGCAAGTGCCGTTCCTTTGGAAAATGAACAGCAAAAATGAAAAGTGTCGTTCCTTTGGAAAAGGAACAACAAAAACGCAACTGTCGTTCCTTTGGAAAAGGAACAGCAAAATGAACTGTGAAAAAGGAACAACAAAATGAACCGTGGAAAAAGAATAGCAATATGAAAGTGAAAAAGGAATGGATGACAAAAAAGGTGTTGTTCTTTTGAAAAAGGAATGACAAAGATGAAAATGTTGTCCCTTTGAAAAAGGAACAACATAAACGACAAAAGTGCACACAAATGTTGTCCCTTCAGAAAAGGAACAGCGAAATGCACAATCATAAAATGAAAGCACGCAAAGAATGAATTAACTGTTCACTGTATTGATGTTGAGGATGAAGAAACACCTGAAACACAAAATATAAGAGAGATTAGAAAAGAAACAACATTTTATTTAAAAACAATATGTAAATAAATGAATTAAGTTACAACAACTATGATATTATGTAAAAAAATGATCTCTTTGAAAAATGTTTTGGCAGTAGTGACAAGACATGAATCTTCAAATGGAAATCAATTCTTCATTTGTTCTATTATGAATCCGTTGGGTAAGGAGTTGGATGAAATTCCTTTGTTTCATAAAATTTCTTTCAAAAATCACTCGTCCATAAATTGACCTTCTTTATTTTCCCAAGACCTGCAAAAAAACGAGTGTCTACCTGCAATAAAACATTAAATCATGGAGAAAGAGAGGTGATCAGGCTCTCATAATCCAATAATTATGCAAAAAACAACAAGTAGTTACTCTGTATAACAAATCCACTGAGAAAATAACAAAGTAAAATTTATTTGTCACCTACGGGAGAGCAGTGGCCAATCATGCTAACCTGCAGTGTTTTAATCACAATTTTTTTGTTTTTCATCCAAATTGAGTGCTTCCAAAGCCAAATGAGAGCTAATTCAAGGTTTTATCTCTAGTAGAAACAAGTTTTAAAGATTCAATGATATGATATGTCAATTTTAGTTAGAACAACCTGCATAACAGAGTCATTTTTGATTACCTAGCTGAGACCAACAATTGATATTTCTAGCATAAATTTTTTGTTTGATGTCGGATTCGAATTATTCAAATTGAAAATAAAATTAGATTAATTTATTTATCTCCAATAGAAACATTTTTTAAAGAAAATAAGAATTGATAGATCAAATACTGTAAGGAACAGCCGGAAAAACAGAGTTTTAAGAGTGCTGATTTACGATAGATAGCCAGTATTGTGATCATAACTTCCCCATACGATATCAAACATGAGTGATTCCAATTTCCTTGTAAACTAGATTCATAGGGGTATCTACCATAGAAACAGGTTTTAAAAATTCATTCATTTAGGCCTCCAAAAACCGACTGTCCCAAATATGTTCCTGAGGTGCCTGCTAGACACCCTGTCAATGTTTTGGTTCTAACTTTTTCGTTTCAAATCCAAATTGAGTGATTAAAATTGGGTTGGAAAGTAGACATCAAGGGATACTTAGGATAGAAACAGGTTTAAAAAATATTCACTTTTGGTCCCTCAAAACATGACTGTCCCGACTGTTTTTCCAGAAATCTCATCAAGCCCGCAAGCCAAAAAAATGATATTCAATCATTTTTTCATATTGATGATAAAAATGAATATAAGTGTTTGTAGAATTGTTATTTCTATTATAAATCATCTACATACACAAATGAATTGAAACATTTATCATCGATGTTGATTTTGATAGCGTGTTGCAACAAAAGAAACAACTAGTTTTACAAAAACAAAAGAATGTGTTTGTTTTATTTCTTTATTTATTTTATTTTCTCCACTATCCTACTCTTGTTTGAGAACCGAATATGTTTATGTATAAGAGTATTTCTAGTGGAGCCATTTTCGAAATAAGGCTTCATGTATGCACATACCCAAATTTGAAAAATGCATGTTAATGGATATTAGGGTATGAAAAGCCAACTTCCCTTCAAAAAATGGTATCAAAAATTGTTGAAGCATAGAATGATGTTGCAAACAAATGATGGAGTGAAACCAATCTTCAATGTATCCGTTACTTTCTTGATTTCCCATAGCCATCATACCATGAAGTTCTTGGGCTTTTAAAATGGTTTGTTGATGCATACTAAAAGAAACCTAATTTTCTTCCATAGCTTCTACAATTTTTGAATTTGAAACATTCTGAATCTCATTGTAAGTTTTTGCTAATGGTGCATGTGAGATAGAATGGGTGGGAAGGGTGGGTAAATTTTGCAGTTCAACATTGTAAGCATGTTGTATTGGTTTATTGTGGTGAGGGTGTGGAATTAGTTGAGGAAGGAATTGTGTATGGAATGGATCATTTTGATGATGTGGTTGATTGGGTTGTGTGAATGGTTTTGATAGACAAGCAAGATGTTGTGGAAGAGTTGGTGGAGAATATGGAGAATGTGCTTGTGCTACAAGATGAGGGAGAGTAGTCATGAAATCATAAGATGGACCATGCTAAACTTGTAGACAAGATTGGTGGTGGTTATATTGAGATTGACATGGCTGCCCTAACACATTAGTATTCCATAATGGATTATGCAAGTAAGAGAATGAAGAAGAAGTTTTTTGAATCATACCTATAGGCCATGATTTCCATGCTTTTGACCTTGTTGCAACTTCCTCATCTCTTTGATATGCTACTTCCATCCCAGATAAGGAAGAGTGAGTATCTAAGAGATGCTTCTTTCAGTCATGAGGGAAAAATACTTCATCAAATTCTTGATTCTTCTGAACCTGCAAAGCATCCAATTTTGAACTTAGAGAGATAATAAAATCAACTTTAAAATTTTCAAATAAAACATTGATTTCAGCTCTTATGTCTCCTATTCTTGTAGCAGATTTGGAAAAGAAAGAACAAACATCTCTAGGATTCTTACTATCCTTGGAGATTCCTCTTGAATACCTTATGCACAACTCACAAACATCATCATATGATAATTGAAAAATATCACCTTTTCCTATCAGATTTAAGAGTTCTAAAAATTCATCTTTGATTCCTTTAAGAAGGAGTGTTTTTAAGATCTCTTTTTCCAAATGCTTATATTTTGATTTTTGAAGATTGTATTGAAATCGATCTACATAGTCCTCCAAGGTTTCATATCCCTGTATATAGCAAAAAATTTTCATTGGCGTTACAATAGTCTTGGTACTTCTTCAAGAATATGTTCTTCTTTCCTCCATTTTGAGCAATTCCCACTAGGCTCATGAACTCGGAGACTATCTTTTAGAGTCAGAGGAAACACTTCAATCTTTGATGTTATTTATATCAATCTTCTACCAAGTATTTCGAACTCAAATAAAAGGTATCTGGATTTCATTTGTCAAACCATGAAATTTGGTATGAGAGATGGGGGAATATGTGCATTTGTGTCACTCCTCCTAGATCTTTGATAGGAAATTCAAAAGTAGAAATGTGAGCCATTTCTTACCACAATAGAAGGTGTTCTTCATGTGTTTCTTCGAGGCACCTTCTTCAAATGTTCCTGTCAATTGGTTAGTGAAATGGGTGGTGCTTACATCACCGCTTGAGTGAAATCATGAGATTTGTTTTTCAAAATTTCTAGTTTTTTTTTTTTTTTAGTTATTCACACAAAAATTCAAACATTTATTTCTACCCTAAGTTCTTTAACAGTTCTGTTGGAAAGCGGGTGGGGGAGCAGGGCTTTTACATGCTCCTGTATGCAGGTTCTTACCTTCCATTTTTAATACCCAATTCTTTCCTAACAAGCACTTATAAGATGCACACTACTCTTTAAAAATAGCTACACTCTCCCCGGAAACGGCGCCAAAATGTTGAGCGATAAAAAGGGTCTTTTTAATTCCTAATTACCTTCACATTAATTGTCAACCCAGGGATGACTTTTTATTTCAAGAGTGTACTCAGTCTGAGGCGGCTATTTACTCAAGAGTAATGTTTTGCAGTATAGTGCTTAAAATACAAAAGTAAATGAATGCTTGAAAAAAATCTAACTACAACAACATAAACTCAAATATTCTGAAATCCAACTATTTACTCAGCAAACATCAATCGAGGATACAGTAGCAATAACTCATTCCTCTATAGATTGAGACAATTGAAATCAACTAGAACAAGATAATCAATCTGAGAACGAGGAAGCAATAACCAATGTTCTCTACAGTTGACAACCCTACATTAAAGCAATTAAAAGGAAATAGAATTTGAACTAAAGTTGTTATTGAAAGTAAATTAGGAAAACTCTTTAAAAGCAAACTCTTGCAATTAACTAACAGAAATGAACAACAAAGTAGATGGACAGCAAACTGTAATTAAAGGAATCTGAATAGCAAACTCTAATTAATGGAAATGAACAACAGCAAAGCCAAATTAATAGCAATCTTTACTCTAAGAATAAATCAGACAGCACACGGAAATAGAACAACATTGATTAATGATGGGATATGAAACAACGCTGGAAAGTCAAATATAAATACACAATAACTTAACACACGACACGCCTTAATAGTGATCTGATATGGTAATCCAATTATCAGTCTTAGTTGTAAACAAGAACGATTGTAATTCGTAATGGAACAACAATGTCAGTTGAACAACAATCGCGATTAAGTGTAAACCATAGACGAATATAGTAATACGAACTTATGAAGGTCAAAACACGATTACACTGTAATTGAACAACAATAACATTCTGTAAGGATTAGCAACATTATATCAATGATTAAAATAACAGTGATGCGTTACCAAGTCAAGATGAATCAATACGACATTCCTGGCATCAAGAACGATATTACTCAGTTGCACATAAATCGAATATAATAGAACTGTGATGTAAAATAAAAAAACACATCAGATTACCGAACAAAACTGATAATGAAAACCACGCATAAACCAGAAATATAATATACAACAGCAACAATGTACTCCACCAGAGGCTGGGCCCTTAGCCGCCAGCCGATGCTGCTGGGTTACTTCAGGATCAACGATGGAATGACAACCAGATTTATATTAAAATATCAAAGCAGAGTTACAGTGGATTACAACAAGAAATCTCTCCATCTCTCAACCATTATCCATTCTCTCTGCCATCCTTAATTCTGAATCTCTAATTCATCCTCAATTCTCCACCATTTTTCCATCCCCCTCTCTCATCTCTGTTTTCATTTAAATAGAGAGATCAGAGAGAAGTTACAATAAAGATAAGTACAACATGATTTATATTACAAAATTGGTTTGCTTCTAACCAATTGATCAACAAGAGCAAGGCAAATTTGGCTTTGCAGCTGAGATTTGGAGGACGGCCACAACAACAAATCTGAGAAAATCGTGCTCAAAGAACCCTGCGTTTCTCTCAGTACAAGCCGAATTTGGGAAAAATGTTTTTCACTAAAGTTAATTGGGTCCGTTCTAGACAAAACCCATGTTCCAGATTTTCCAGATTCGTCTTCATTTGCTCAGAATCTCAACTGTAAAACTGTCACTCCTTATTCCAGCAAATTTCTGAGTTGGCACTTTTAATGATCAAATCTTCAATCTGGAAATTACCTTGGAGGCTAAAAATGGTGAATAATGTTACAACCAATTTATTAAAACTATCATGGATAAAAATATGCATAATCATCAATTTATTAGAAATAAAGGAGAAGAAATAATATTTTTACATAAGAGCATAAATCATCGTAAAATAGAATTATATGATAAATTATGACAAATGACGTGATGAAGAATGGTAGAAATGGGTGGAATACGCATTCACAAGTGATAATAATAATGGCATATTAACGGCCCAACACTAGTTATGTGGGAGTTACCAGAGGACAGTCAGTTTCCTCTGATTACATCAGATCTGCCAGAAGCAGCGAAGTTCACTTCACTCTGGGCCACAAAGGACCCCTAAAGGATCAAGGATAGTAAAATATTTTGGGTATTGATGGAATCAAGTATCCGCACTGTAATCAACTGCAAGCCGAGGCTCTCATCAACTGTCTTTGAGCAACTGTCCGAATATGTGGAGTTCAAGGTGAACTTCCATTGTGTTTCCATCAGAGAGTGAAAGGACCCTGGGAAAAAATGGTATGATCTTCCATACCTAGCGACAGAGGATGCAATTTTTGCAGTCCTAGAGAGATGTCCAACAAGTGGCGCACAACCTCAGACTTATGAGATGAGTCTAGTAAGTCTTCTACAAAGTGAAAGAAGGAAGAGGCCAGGCTAAATATGGAGTAGTTGGTCGAAAGGAGGAAGGAAGTCGAGGATAAAGCCAAAGTAGAGTGTGCTGCCAAAAAGTAGGCAGAATGAGAGGAAGCTGAGGAAGAGTGTGACTCTAATAGGAGTTAGAAGTTGCCTTCCCCATAGATAGAGGAGGAAGAGAAGCGCTTAGAATAGGGAGGAGAAGACCCAGAGACTACTCCATTCTGGGTTAAGCGCACGAGGGAGTAGGAGAAAGTAGTGTCGCGGAAGAATTCCAAGGCGAGCAAATCATCACTTGACCCAATCACTCTGACAGAAGGTGATTTGAACGATAATGGGGATACAATGAGGGATGTGACTGCGGAACTACTGCAGCCATTCGAGTAGCAGAAGCAAGACTTGGTCGCCATTCAGATAGGCATGCGTGATATGCAGATCCAGGCCACTAAAGTGCAAAACAGTGTGGGGTGAAGCAACATGGTGTCAGCTAGTTTGGTGCTTAGAACTTTAGAGGTAGCAGAGATGGTTCGCTTATTGGATCCCCAGGCTATCATGTTGCTGTATGGGGCTTTAACTACAGAAATAGAAGATGAAAAGGCCACTTTCAATGCTCTCAAAAAGATTGGGCTAAACTTGGCTATGATTCCAAGCGAAACCCTTCACACTCTGCAAGATAGTGTGATCGTGGAACTTCGGGCTCTAGAATAGCACACATTGAATGTTATCAGCGAGAAGAAGGTGAAAAATGCCCAGATGGTTGTATAGAAGATGTTTGCCATTGATCTCCTTAAGAATATCATGGAGAAGAATGAGAACACAACAACTGTAGTAGCTAGGGCATGCAGAACTGTTCTAGAGCTGAATATCCCTGAAGATGTGCTAGTCAATACTAGAATTCGAAAGCTTGCTACAGGTGTGTGTGATGCAAGGACGGAGATGGATAATGTTTAGGTTGAGTTGAACCTTAAGATCATGGAGCTCGAGGTGAGGACCCAATCTTTGACTCCACCGAAAGTTAGAGAGCAGCGTGAGGTAGTTGTCAAGGATGCAACTACCGTAGTAGAGGCCACAGTGAAGGAGTGCACTTCGCTCTTTGAGCAGTCACTCGAAATAGTTACTAGCTTGCAAGAAGATCCCAACGTACAATGGCTAGACATTAAAGAAAGGGAACTCCAGCAGAAATATGACAAGGTCAAAGTGATGACACACATCGTCGCCATCACGCAGAGGCTAGCGAAGCTGCATGAAGCGAAGGCACTAAAGGAACAGGTGGATGCAACACATCACAAGGAGATAGTATTGAAGGCCAGGTTGGAGCCTTGGCTAGATGAGGCATATGTTATCAAAACCTTCATTGAAGGAAAATTGGCTAGTCATCAGGCAACGCAGTAGAAAATAAAGGCAGATAGCGCAGGACTAGCAATGGAGCAGCTGGTCGAGTAGGCTAAGCAAGCGGCAATGCAGTGTACTGTCGAGGTTGCAGTAGTTCAAGTAGAGCTAGGAGGTATTCATGACAAGATCTCTACCCCAACAAAGTGACTCAAGGGTTAGTCACCAAATTTGTGTTGGGGGCCTGTTGGGAACAGGTCCCCTAGGGTCAATTTTGGGGTTAAAAGCCCAAGTTTTGGGGCTAAAGGTCCAAGTTTTGTATAAAGAATGTAAAGTATCCACATTTTGTGGTCTCGGAGTGCGAAGATGTAAAGAGTCATCAAGGGTTTCCACCCTTAGTTTAGGTAACTTGTGTCAGCTTTATGAGATCCACCCTTGGTCCATGGATCATGGGAATGTATAAAAAGGAGAGTCTTAGAAGAGTCTAAGGAGTTCTTAGGAAGTTTTTGGGAAATTGATTGATGTAATGGGTTTGTGAGGGCTAAGAGCGAAGAATATTAGTATAGGAAAGAGGCTCTGTAGCCGAGTGCATAGGGCCTAGGGTAGAAGTCCGCATCTGAGTGCACAGACCTCTATAGTTGTGTGCGCAAGGTAGTCAGAGTCTGTAAAGGAGATCTAAACATCAATAAAGAGACTAGGTCTGTAGATATCTGTGTATGAGCTATTTTATTTCTATTCTGAATGTATGCAATTATGCTATGTTGAATACTGGGTTTATGACTTAATTTTGTATTGATGCGTGAATCTATGTGTTTTACTTTGTTATATGAATGCAAGTAAGAATGTTTGTTTACATGAAGATAATCATAATGCTTGTTGAATTTATCCACCACTTAAGTTAATATAAATAAATACAGCAGTAACAGTAGTCACAGAGGCACGTAAGTGTCTGAATTTCCTATTTAGGGTACATGAAGGACAATCGCAGACCTTCGTGAAGGTCTCGAAGCCAAATAAGAGAAGTATATCGATAAGCCCTAAAGGGCTTATGCGAAGGAAGGGTTAGGGTATAAAATGACATCACTACCATCTCAGGGTGTAGAAAATTGGTCCCTGCATCCCCCATACTGCTTCGAGTGAGACTTCAGTCCGTGTTCTGTGGATTGATGCTGAAAGGGCCAGTAGTGTAGGGATTTGCTTGGCTAATTAATGTTGAACTTGGGTCAAGGCCCATCAAGCCAACAAGAGGTCTTACATGCTTCTATGAAGGAACAAACTCTTATGCTCTCTTTAATTTGGGATCCCTCTTCCGCGCCAAAATTAAATAAGTGCCTATGCATAGTCCTCTTACAAAATACGAAGGCAAAAAAAGAGAAAGGATTCTTGTGCAGAAAGGTAAAGCATGAAACTCCACTAAGGTACTGACCAAGCTCGCTAGAAGTGGAGAAATGCGTGTGTTCCTGCATGACTCCATCGGGGTACTATCCAAGCCTACTGGCAGCGAAGCAACACCAAAGATGAAAACTTATACTTTGAAAATCTTCAACTTGCGAGCTAAACTATCCTTCCCGATTTCGAAACACTGTGATCAAGCTGAATTTTTGTTGTGTTTGACTAAGTTGTAAAAAGGTGAACCATGTATATCCATGGGGTAAGTGGGGAAGCCAAAATAACTAGCATAGTGATTCAATACTCCCTAAAATACCAAGGCCCTTTGCTGTCAATGAACTAAAACAAAGAATTTGGAGTGCTAACTGTGTGTTGCCAAGTGTTGTAGTGATGACAACACCCTCCAAAATTTTGACCTGCATCCAATTTCGAAGCCTCCTTTGAGAGTTTTACTTGATGACTGCAGGCACTTGGGTTCACTCTATGAACTTGTGTGAGTCTTTGCACCCACCTTTCTTGATCATTCCACCAACAACTTTTGCATGTTGATGTCAATGTCATGCTTGCGACCATGTTCTAGTCATACATAAGGTCTTTGCTTTGTGTGTACATGTTGTGTTCGCTATGTAAACACCTGTCACGCTCACACATAGAGTCATATACACTATCGTGCAAGCATCGTCGCGGTCATCCAATGATTAATCACAAGAATCATGATTGTTGCTCACACCGTCAGTGAGTCACGTTGAGCATATGTGTCTGGATGGTTTGATTCACCTCGTTGTCAAGTCATGTAAGTGTGCGTTTGCAAGATCATGTATGCATATTTTCACTCGATCACAGAGTCACTTTATTGAAGTTCTGATGACTGGATTCCCTTTGACAGTCGGACATTCACCCCACCATCGACTCGATCGACTGTCACCTTGAACAGTGTAGAAGCACCAAGAAAGCCATTTCAAGATGCATTACCCCTGAGCAGACCAATCAACCTTCCTACTGGTCAACCAAAGAATTTCCCCTGGGACTGATTCCCCTCAAAATTTGCACAGAGGCTGTAAACCTTGCCCACTCCACTGACTAACAAAATTGCGCAGATAGACTAGACAGACACCCAGTGCCCGTCGTTGACTCCCTTAGAAAAGTGTGCATTTTTTCTAGCCAACCCTCCAATCAGTCGACTGGCTGCTCACTTGGAAAATTGTACATATTTCATAAGCAATCACTCTGTTGCCTAGTATTCGACTCAACTTAGAAATTGTGCAGAGGTGATCAACAGGCCAACCTCCCAACATTAGCATAGTTTTTCCCACCAGTAGTTGACTGCTAGTTCCCTTTAGGAATTGCATAGATTTTGGTTCCAAGGTCCCAACATCCAGCTGCCAGTTCCCTCCAGAAATTATGTATTTTTGGTTTCCAGGCTCCCGCTACCCGCTCCTTCAAAAAATTGTGTAAATTTTGTCTTCCCAATCTTCCTGTAGCTCAGATTGCTCCTCCCAAAAATTGCGTAGTTTTGTCCTCTAGCTGAGCTAGACCCCGCGAACAGTCACTCTCGATTTGGATTACCTGTCTCCATCTCCTAGTGACTTATGCACAGTTTCCACTAGTAGTGCTTGAAGCCTCCACCCCAGCTCAAAACTTGCAACCTTGTCTCCTCTCCCGGTCACCTACATCCAAAATGATCATGCATCATGGTAGACTAGGAGGTTTATGGATTTGATGTCTTCTCGTCATGAGTGATTGCAGATACATTTACATAAACAAACATGGGAAGACAACGTATGGGATGAATAAAGGGAGTACATGCAGAAGGACATGTTCACCAACAAATGAAAAAATGATGCATGCAAAGAGATATGCTCACGAACGGATGAACATGCAACGATGTGTTCATGGACAAATGAATGGACGAACATGCACTTTTCGTGAATGAGTGAACCTGTCAAGCATACCAACATACAAGAAAGAAGCAACGTGTGACTGCAACATCAAGCGAACCCAATGATGATCGAAGACTCCGTGCACCTTGCTAGGCCAAGGTGAAGTTGTGACACACCATGAGGACATCCATCACCCAACAACACTGCAGCTCGACATGCACATGAACAACAACACCAATGTACCTACACTATCATGTTGAGTCTTGTCATGAGTCATGTCGTCCACATCTCTACTGTGGGCCATACTATCAATCAATGTAATGTAACGTGGAAGTCCAAGAGACCCACTTGTCATATGAAGATTCATGTAAAGTTGAAAGGTAATGGAAGTCAAAAATTCATGAGGGTAGTCAAACAACGACAAGGGTCAGTTTCACCCTAGCCTATAAATACCCCCTCTTTTGTACATGCAAAGGACTTTTCACCTCGACTCCTCCCACATTTCCTTGAGAGTCTGTAATATTTCCTTTGAGGAGTAAGTAGTGGTTCCAACGCCTTGCCCACGGGGTTAGTGATGTATGGTGTAATGACGTGTCTTGGAACTTTCGCTTAATTCAGAAGCCCGCTAATAGGCCAGCACGTTTTGACACGTGTTTTAATTTTTGTAAGACTAATCTTGAACACTTGTAATGCATGTTGCTTTAACTTGTGCTTAACACTTGAACTCATTCAATTGTTGTAATACATATACGTTAATGAAAATGTGTTGTATGAGCTGTTAAAGTTGTCCTACCTGTGTTGGTTACCTCCCTAGACATCAGACATACCTTTAACATAAACTTGCTATAACGATCGTCGCACTCATGCAGACTCCTCCGTTGTGTGTTGTACGTATTAACTTTCCTTAATTGTTGTGACTGTTGCATCTGTGTGGACTGCTCCTCCAGAATTTGTGCACATTATGTTGTTTTCTGTGTTCCTAATAGAGTTGGGGCTTCCTCCCATCCGACTTGGGACTCACTCCCACTCTCTCTCTCTATGATGAAAGAAACACTGACACAATTAAAACTAGAAATCACCAGGCACACGAATCTCACTACTTGAAGACAAAGAAGACCACTCTCATGTGTTGACAAGCAAGCGCTGAGGCAAATCTTTAAGATAATGGCAACCGAGCCATCATACCGGATGGGACTCCCACACCAAATGGTGTGAAGTCTACTTGGGACTTCATACTAGGGTGATCCCTTGAATGTTAGATTTTAAGCTTTCGTGGTTGTTTCTTGGAGTAGCATAATCCGGATTATCCATAGTATCATGTTCAATCTGTCGACATTTCAAACCCCAAAGGGGATCCATCATCATGACTAATTTTTAGAATATGATTGATATTTCTTTGAGAGAAGAATCATGCGACCAGAGTAAATAAACCTAAATCTTGATAAATTTTATATAAAGAAGCCAACCTCATATATACAAATGAATATTATAATAATTTTAGTTAATTAATTTTATTATTTAATCAATTTTAATATGTAGATTATTAATCCTTTTAACTCTCTTGATTGTAGGTTAATTTTATTGTCCTTTCTATTAATTTTCTTATTTTTATTTTTTATTTTTCTTTTATTTAACCTAAGAATCTAAAAATATCTTTTAATTAATAAAATTAATATGATTAATTCATAAATTATTTTAATTAATCAACCAATTAATTATGATTTTATCTATTGTTTTTATTATTGTTTTTATTTTATTTTAGTTAATTAATCCTAAGTAACAAATAAAACATTTTTTTAATTAACTCAAAGTTAATTAATTCTATTATTTTCATTGCTTGAGTTATTATCATATTTTTGTTACATTTTTATTATTAGTTTCCAATTTTCAGTGTTAATTGTTATTTAACCGAATTGTTTAATTATAAATAAGAAATATTTATTTTATCAATTCGTCAAATAATTAATTAAGCTATTCTTTAATTTATCTATTTTATTTAAATGTAATTTATTAACTTTCAGTTTAATTAATTTAATAATTTATTTATTTTAAATAATTCAATTAATTTAAGACAAATATATATATATCTATAATATATAATATATATAATGAATAATTTATATATATATATATATTATGAATTAATTTGTTAATTTATTTTAGAATTAAATGAAAATTTAATTTAAGGCTTTTAATTGATTAATGTAATTTAATTAGTTTAATTTAATTAAAATTAAATTAAATTAATTTATTAATTTTACTAACCTTATTAATTTCTAAGACCTATGATACTAAGCTTATTTAGGGATTTATTTACCCAATTTCCACTAATCTCACACCCATGGTGTCCCTTTTGAGGTTCTAGGAAATTTCATAATTTGGATTGCCTCTCTCATTTTTTCTTTTTTTTTTATAATTATCCTCTCTAGCAATTATTTTAGCTTCTTCTAGACACACATGATGTTTGGTTTT
>APFE031281144.1:172113-211277 GCA_000404065.3 Pinus taeda | reverse complement strand
ACTCATAAATATACACAGGAAATCTGAGCAACTAGGTGAATTCAGAGTGATTGTATATCTATAGAGCTGTAAAATATAAAGGATAAGACAAAGCCACATACATCTTGAGCATTTGAACAAAATATGAATCTTGAGAAGAAAAAGTAGTCCTTTCTATTACTGTAACAAGTCTTTTACATAAGCCAATATAAACTCTGTTTTTTTCATAAACATCCAACCCTCATTACATCAGAGTCTTCACTATATATAGAAAAACAATCTTAACTACTTTGAGTCTCCTCCTCCAGCATGAGGGGAGCTCGATGGTTGTCATTAACTACCCCTATCTATTTTTAACAGACTCATTAAATACACTAAGTGTTGAGCTGTAATTACAAAGAGTCCTAATCAAACTAAAACTCTAACTTCATTCTCCTCGTAACATGATTCTTTTCTTGATCTTTGACAGCTGTCTGCTTTTGGTTAGGCTGAAATGACTGAGCTACAGGTGCAAAGAACAGGCTGACTTTGGATACCTGAAGGCGCTAATGGATCATTTATCACTAGGATCAAAACCCCTGTTTTTCTGGTCCCTGTCTCCTACCATCCTTCAAAAACTAAGCAACATGACCCAGTTCTTTAATACCCCAAAATTTATGAGCGTCACCATATTTCAGATGCGTTGGAAGCTTCGTTGATAGCCATGTGTATAAACCAAAACAATACTCCTCGTATGCCTTTTCTGTTAAACCCTAATTGGTCATAAAGTACCTTTACAAAAGTTTAACTTGAGACAAAAATTTTACCTTTACAAAAAGGCACACTTGTCATCCTCTGAATAGCTAGGATAGCCTTAAGTGATATCCCTTATGTTTCTTAGGCGTTTCCTTCAAAAATCTGCAGACCTCACCATTAAACTGATCATTTTCCTCATAAAACAGCACCTACAACAGTTTCGTAGCACAAGTTTAACCATAAATTCCTCCTACCTCAGAACGAATTTGAAGAAACTGAAAGAGGTTTTTGTAACTTGGTATGTTAGGAATAAAAGCCTTTTTCAGTTTTCAAAATTAAGTTTTCAGCTGCTCAAAATCCGTTCTGGAAATTTACTAGTAAACGCAGAAAACAAAGTTTTTTTCTGCTAAAACAGGCTGCTACAGGGGTTTCGCAGCGCGCTGCGAAACTGCTGTGTAATTTCAAAAATCACAGTTTCAATCCAAAACTTTTCTATTTGAGCACTTTTCTATTAAAATATTCTTTTGATTGTTTCAATACCTTCCAAAACTGAATGGGAATGTTTGAAAATATTGTACCAAGCAAAACTACCAAAACTTTGAAATTTCTTTATGGAGATCCTTTTTGCTAGTTCAATTGTATCTTTAAGTCTTCAACCTGTTTCTTCTGCCCTTGGTGGTACCTCCTGTACTTGTTTGAATTTCTGCCTCACCTAATAGCTGATAACTGTTGATGCAATTTGATGGATATGACAGCTGTGAAAAAATGGCTATGGATTCGAACAAATCCACAATTTCGTAGCGCAGCCAGTGCAAAATATGAATTAGGCGATACGAAATTACTTTAAAGCATGTTGCGCTATGAAACTGCTGAAAAGGATTTATGTGCCTTTGGCAAACACTTGAACTGATGTGAACAATTTAGAACTTTTTCTTGAGTGATAACACGATGGATGGTATTTTCATTAATTATTACCTGAATAAGAAAGATAATCTGATGAGGGAGTTGGGGAACATTGTTCTCTAGATCGAAATAGATCAAATTGGAATCAATGGGATCAATGCCCCCGATAGTTGATAACAAAGATTTCCGCTATGATGGGCAGCTATGGAGTACCTTGAGAGCAACATAGCTGACGATGCTTGAGCCAAATCTTCAACAATATTGTAATGCTGAATGGCTCAAGTGTTGGGATTGTACGAGGATTTCCTTAGAACACCTCGAGAGGGTGGCTGTAGACCGGAATCAGGGTTAGGGTGCTTGATTTGCAGAGGACTAGAACTTGGGGTAGAAGAAGATGGAACTCCTTTTTCTTTCCCTATTGTGGGAGTTGGAGTTTGATAATCCTTTGATCAGGTAGCCACATTAATGGGCATGCTCATCATGAACACTTGAGATCCAGAGGAAGCAGATCAAGGTTGGTCTACCATTTGAGCCTGTTGAGATGGAAAGGGATCTTTGAGGATAGCAGGGGTCCCCTTGAGAAATCAACAAACTTCAGATCATCATGGAAAATCCTTAGTATAGTGGTCCTCCTCGCAAATGAGGTAAGGATACTTAGGTTTATGTTGTGATGATTCACCAACAGACAATTTGGGAGGACCCTGTTTTGAGGCATCGACTTTAGCCTTGCCTTGCCTTTCTTTTTTCCTTTCGAGGATTCTTCGGCTGTGATAGATTGAACAGTGTGGACCTCTAAGGTTTTACCAGGGCCTGGAGGGTTTTGGGATGAACTGTTGGGACCAGTATTCGAGACTGACTTATGTTTGGAAGAAGTTTTGGCAAGGGCTTGGGATACTGAGCCAATAAATCCATCAACAGGAGGGATAATGGGTGACTTTGATGTTGTGGGATTAGATGATGAGTGCAGAGCATTGGGTAATAATTTGCATAAGGTTTCAGACTAAGAGTAGACCACGTCCAGGTACTGGTCAAGAGCGATGGATTTCTCCTCAGTGACACATCCACCCATGGCTATATCGAGAGCAATTAGGTCTATGAATTATTTGGTAAACCATTCGGTGAGTAATTGATCAGCTATTTCGAATCTGATCAGTTTACGTCTACATCTCTGTTCATGAATATGATCAAAGATGTACGTTGCAGTGTCTTGCTTAAGCAATGTGAGTAGATAGGTGCCCGTTTCATAACAAATTAGCAGTTAAAAATACGTGAGGAAGGTCATGGCTAACGAAATGAATTCATGAAAAGTACTTCGAGGTAGCTCGATGTACCATTTTGTTGTGGCACCCCTAAGGGTTCGTTGGAAAAGACAAAGATGAATGTAATTGTCCACGTATGAATTTGACGAGCACCAGAGGTGATATGTCATCATGTGGGCTTGAGGATCTTCCTTAGCATTCCCAACGAACTTGGGGCAATCACTTGGTATCTTGGATGGCATCGAAGGCTAGTACGGCGAATGAAAAATTAGATCATTCATGAGACATTATACATCTAGCAACTCAAGTGTAGCCAAGAATGGTAATTGAGTGTTAAAAGGCATGGGAGGTTGATAAGAGGGCCCATAAGGAGGAGCCCATCCCTGCTGGTAAGGATTTTGGCCATATGGCATTTGAGTTTGCCCCCATTGCGGGTTACCTTGACCAAAGGGAGGATTTGGACCAAGAATACCTTGAAACTATCCATGCACAGGTTGCTGATAGGCAATGTATGGGTTAAAAGGCTATTGAGCCTGTTGACC
This sequence comes from Pinus taeda, assembly GCA_000404065.3. Taxonomy (NCBI): domain Eukaryota; kingdom Viridiplantae; phylum Streptophyta; class Pinopsida; order Pinales; family Pinaceae; genus Pinus; species Pinus taeda. The sequence continues at coordinate 207,859 of APFE031281144.1, read as the reverse complement.
TTGGACATGTGGGTATGGGACCTGTTGTCCTGGAACATAGGGTTGTTGGGCTTGTTGTCCTTGAACAAGAGGGTTCTAGACCTGCAGTCCTTGGGCATAAGGTTGATATGCTTGTTGCCCTTGGACGTAGGGGTTCTACACCTAGTGCCCTTGGCTGGCAAGATTCTGAATCTGTTGGCCTTGGACAAGAGGATTCTGCACCTACTGCTGCAGGACTTGACCTTGAACCTTCCCCTGCAAGGGTTACCCTTGTTGATACGTATATAAGAGTTGTTGCTGCCCAAGTTGGTTTTGCTGGCCTTGCGGCTGCAAAATTTGTTCCTGGGTTTGTAGAGGTTGGCCCTACTAAGGTATGGGTTGAGAGGTATGCAGAGCATATTGCATCTGCTACTGCATGGTTTGCTACAACTGTTGGAAGGACTTACCTTGTGGTTGTTGCAGGTAACCTTGCTATGGGAAAAAGGTTTCCCTGGTTGTTACAAAATTTGTCCTTGCTATTGCAAGGGTACTTGAATAGTGTGCGAAAATTACCAAACTGAATTTGGTCGTAGCCAGGCTAGATGTACTACCCAGATAGGATGATGTAAGGTTGATTAACCAATCCCTAAGAATCATATGGAACGTAAGGATTTTGGTATTGGACCTAAACCCCATAAGGCTGATGATACTGAACATTGCTCAATCCAGACAAACCACCAGGATTCTGAACCTATTGGTATTGGACATTGCTTGATCTAGTAGGGTTAGTAGGGTTGTAAATAATACCAGAAGAGGGATGGTTTATACCAAGCATGTGAGACTGTGAACTGCTTACATTAGTGACACCTGACACCATAGAGACATCCAAATTTCCCCCCCCAAGCGGTGGCACAATCTAGCCACTGACTAACAAGACAGAAGAACTAGCAAAGATGATCTTTGAAACTGTTGACTGCGACTGATGCAGAACTGGGATTGATGGTATAAGAGTGTTTGGGATGATGGGTTGCACCGGGAGTGAAGTAACAACTGGTTGGGAGGCCTTGTTCATGAAGAACGAACCTTATGTAGGTCTGACACCTGATGTCCAAACAAAGCTATGGTAGAGTGATGAGGCACTAGACATGCACGAAACTAAGTTCCCTAAATACACATAGCCAAGTGGCAAGATGGCATAAATACCTTCTAAATAAGGGAAACCCTTGGGAGGGAACTGCAGCTGTAATTCTTCTCCCTCAACAGTGTATGGAGTTGAGACTTTGGATTCATCTGGAGAAGTGACTGAAGCATCATGTTGAAGTTTCTAAGTTTACTTAGTTTAGAAACCCTTCATGCACTTATTCTGATTTATTCCTACCTACTTGTTATTTTTCTTTAACAAGTTATTTACAAAGTAAATATTTAAAATAAACACCACTACATGCTCAACATATTACAAATAAGTAACTAAAAGAAATAAGAACAAACACACCTCATTACACCATCATTTTTGGACCATTGTCCCTGAAAAGACCCAATTCGGGAAAGCCAGTGCAGCTATCTGAGGGTTTTCTTATTAAGCAATATCATAGTACAATATAGGTGCTGAAACTAGCCTACCCAATAGATAATTTCCTTAAAAGCTATACCACACCACTTGAGAGAAATATCCTCGCTGAAACCCCGGAACATCCTTTTGGCAGCTCCTCAGCATAGAAATACTCTGCAACCCCAACGTCTGCCCAATCTGGACTGTATCAGCCCCTCTCTGTCTCACGTTGGTCATGCATCAGCCTTTCTTGGTCTGTGTCAGCCCCAAGAGACGCTACGTTAGCCCTAGGAAGCCTTACATCAGCCCCAGGAGGCCTTGTGTCAGCTTTCTAGGCCTCTGCATCAGACACGCTGGCCTCTTTGGTGCACTACGCAACACTTGGCTACCTCTGTATGGCCCTGCGTGAGCCTTTGCTGGCTCTAAATCACTCTTCTTAGCTTCTGCGCTTCTCTCCCAACACAATCTCTACCTTCTTTGTTTCTCTATACTCAATGCCCCTCAGCTACTCTCTCGATCACTGGTTCTATCTCTCTTAGCAAACCTCGCTCTAGAGAATAGAATGACTGATCACTTTGGTGTGTTCTCCAAGTGACCCTTAAGCCCCCTCTTATACTTTTCTTGTTGACATCTCAACGGCCAAGATTAAGTCCCTAATCAACGGCTAAGATTAGCTATGGCTTGATCCATGTCTTTTGGACCACACTAACACAGATTCATATTAATACACATTAATATTTTATTTCCCCTAAGTTTAGACTTAGGGACTCCATTAATAATATTAATTATTTTAATATCTCCTGATCTATTTAGAATCTGCCCAAACCCTTTCTGGGTATTGGATATCTCATGCGCCCCAACCTCTCCACTAAATTTCATGGCTAGAGAACATCTGATGCTACCACAAATCTACACTCCCTCTTAGCGAGGACTGTGCTCTAGCAATACTCCTCACTTAGCATTACTCTGATCATTCAGCATCAATACCTATGTTGATGCTAGGCCTTCTTGCCCAACATCCTCTGCACTTCTTCCTCCTGTACTGCTGCCCATGGTTCTACCACTGCCATTGTTGCATTTGTACGATAGCTCCCTCTGCACCCGTGTTGTTGTTGGTCCTTTCTCCCAGAACTGCATCCACACTGCACCTCCTATCATCATGCTGCATCGTGCTACCCATTGCTACACTGTAACTCAGTTACTAAGAAGTAAGTAATTGATCTCCCAACTGCCTCCATGTTGGGCTAGAGACACCCATTGATGTTGAAGCTCCCTCTGTCGTTGACAAGTGCTCCCTCTATGACCTATGTGTTGTTGCAACAACTCCCTGCATCTCGCACCATTGCACACCTCTTTGTGCCTTCCTCCATTAGTGCAACACTCCTGTGCCTCTCGCACTGCTCATCCTTCTAGCGCTGCACTATCTTGAGACTCCTACACTGTAGCTCTCTCTACCACTTCATCCACATCCATCTCTACCCACTCAGCTAGTCTTGCTACTCCCCGTCGAGGCTCCTGTAGCAAGGTCTAATCCAAGAGGTTGGGTACCTCAAGGATCTTGCACCTCATCACCTATACTCTTCCTGACTATAGCTCTATGTCTCCCCACTTCCGCTCAAGTGGCATGTGTGCACTCATTGAACAATCATCGTCTGTCAAACTCCTTCTCTGCCCGTGTTGGTGCTACCTTAGTCTCGGAAGACTCTTCCTTACTCTTCTTCCTCGAGCACTGGGTCGCATAATGACCCAACTCCCCATAGTGGAAGCACTTTATCTTGGAGATATATTTCTTCTTCCGCTTCTCCTGCTTTCCCTCAGATGCTAGGGCCACATCTTCCTCCTCTTGCTTGACCTTGATCCCTTTGCTGCTGCTACCTGTCTTTGACTACTATCTAATCTCTTCTTGACGAATAGCTGCCCACATCTTGTCCCAAGGTGGGAGAGTCCCTCTACCCAGGATACTCTAGACAAACACTTCCAATCTTCTAAGACATCATTCAGGGTTGTCCTCACCATAAGCTCCTAATCTGGTGTCGCTCCTACAACACTCAACTGGTCTCGAATCTCATTCATTCCTTCGAGGAAGGTGTCAATTGATTGACCCTTCTTCATCTGATACAACCTCATCTAGTTCTCGAGCAACATTCTTCTCTGCACAGAAGTATGCTGGTACAGGTTCTTGAGAGCCTCCCACATCTCAATTGTTGTTTCCTTCTCAGCTATATGTGGTACCACATGATCCTTGACCCTGTCAAGGATAATGCACTTGGCCCTCGCCATCGCCTCTTCTTACCTGTCATTATCATTAGGGTCGACTGGGATAGCTATTACCTTCAAGGAAAAGTTCTTGCCATGATTCCTATCAAGCACTGATAAGATTCTGGCCTTCTAGACTGCGAAGTTCGATGCTCCGTCCAGCCTATCCTGGTCTCTTACCCCGCGTAGTGACATGATGCTCCTCTACTTCCCTCTTGGAAGTTCTATGTTCGACTCTTCTAAGTCTCTACTTCCTATCTGGAAGTTCTCTTTTGAACTCCCTCTGAGTCCTAATTTTCCTCCTAGAAAACCTTCTGCCACTTGTCGAGATGACCCCTACTCTGATTGTCTTGTGCAACTGCACTGCTGATCCAGGTTCCTCGGCTAGAAACCCTTGGTAACAACTCCTCTAGCCCTTCTCTGTCAGATATTTTTCTGACTACAGTACCTCACCAGCTCCACTCTGTAATATTTCTGCAGCCTTCTAGACTACAACAACTACCTCTCTGTGGACCGTGTCAGCCCCTCTCTACCTCACACTGTCTCTATGTCACCCTAGATGGGTCTGCGTCAACCCTATGGTCCTCTACGTCAGCAACACTAACCTCTCTACGGCTCTGCACAACTCCCGACTTCTTTTGCGTGGCTCTGGCTGGCACTACGTCACACTTCTTGGATTCTGCACTACTAGAAACAGCTTTTATCTCCTCGTGACAACTGTTTTCTACTACTATTTCTTTGCTTGGATGATCTCTTTTAGTCCTCCTGTGATTTGGAATCATGCTTTGATACCATGTTGAAGTTTCTAAGTTTACTTAGTTTAGAAACCCTTCATGCACTTATTCTGATTTATTCCCACATACTTGTTATTTTTCTTTAACAAGTTATTTACAAAGTAAATACTGAAAATAAACACCAGTGCATGCTCAACATGTTATAGATCAGAAACTAAAAGAAACAAGAACACACACACCACATGACACCGTTATTTTTTGGACCAATGTCCCTAGAAAAACCTAATGCGAGAAAACTAGTGCAACCATCTGAGGGTTTTCTTATTAAGAAATGTCAGAGTACAATCTGGGTGCCAAAATTGGCCTACCCAACAGAGAATTTCCTTATCATCTATACCACATAGTTTGAGAGAAATATCCTAACTGAAACCTTGGAAAATCCTTCCGACAGCTCCTCAACACAAAACTGCTTTGCAACCCCAACGTCTTCCTAATATGGACTGCTCAGCCCCTCTCTATCTCATGTTGGCCCTACGTCAGCCTTTCTTGGCCTGCGTTAGCCCCAAGAGGCCCAACGTCAACTTTCTGGGCCTCTGCGTCAGACATGTTGGCCTCTCTGGTGCTCTGCACATTACTTGGCTGCCTCTGCGTGGTCTTGCGTGATCCCTTGCTGGCTCTGCGTCACTCTCCTTGGCTACTGCATTACTCTCCTAGCACAATATCTACCTTCTCTATTTCTCCATACTCAATGCCCCTCAGTTGCTCTCCTGATGACTGATTCTATCTCTCTTAGCAAACCCCGCTCTAGAGAATAGAATGACTAATCACTCTAGTGTGTTCTCCAAGTGACCCCCAAGCCCTCTCTTATACTTTTCCTGTTGACATCTCAATGGCCGAGATTAAGTCCCTAATCAACTGCTAAGATTAGATCTAGCTTGATCCATGTATTTTGGTCCACTCTAATACACATTCATATTAATACACATTAATATTTTATTTTCCCTAAGTTTAGACTTAGGGACTCCATTAAAGATATTAATTATTTTAATATCTCATGATCTATTTAGAATCTTCCCAAACCCTTTCTGGGTATTGGAAATCTCATGTGCCCCAACCTCTCCACCAAATTTCGTGGCTAGAGTACATCTGCTGCTACCCTAAATCAACACATCTCCCTTAGGTTCCATGTCTAGAAACGAAAGACAATAGACAACCGAACTTGTACTAGGGGATAGTTCCAAAGGAACACCCGGTTGATCGTACAGACTATAAGGGTATTGTGGTGTTATCTTAACAACGTCAAACAGAGGGTTCAAAGGATAGATAACTAGTCCAAGCTGACCATAAGTGGTCGGTGAGTTCTCTGGAGTTCGAACGGGATTATGCGGGGATTAGGGGTCAAGACTAGTGGATGACCCTGAATTGAAAGTAGGTGGAGGATGAGATGATAATGGTGGAAAAATCAAGACAATTTCAAGTTCAACATTTTGTTCCTCAAATGGCTCTGATAACTCAAGAAGTGGCTCTTTGGACAATATTTTAGACAGAGGAGAGGAAGAGGAAATGGGTGAACCAGATGGTTCAGCCACTATGACCTTATCTTAGCTGATAGAACAAATAACTTCAAGGCTTTAAAATGTCCTTTTAAGGGAACTCATGATTTGGTTAAAAAATCTAACAAGATGTTTTGGATCGTGGGCAATCAATTAATTAAGACGCATAAAAGACTGATGTTCTTTCATTTTTAAAGAGTCGAGAAAGAAATAAAGATGACTCTATCACTTTCGATTGGAAACGAGCTTGAAAGGACAAGTGCTCGAATGATATTTTAATTTTAATGAGTCAAAAAGATCAAATGACTACTCTGGATGATCTAGGTAAACAAGATTACCAGGCAACCATGAACTGCAGAATACCTCTGGGCTAACCAAGAATTACGAGTAAGCAATCTCCTCAAATGTTGTGTTCAGTGTATCACGTTCGCAAGGCTGCCAACTCGGCTTCCTAAGGATAAAAGGATTGCAGCCTAGTGGGGTCTCCCATTATATACATGATGGTACGGGGAGCACAAATCTGCGCTAGCACTATCTAATGTTGAAGCTAACGACAACTGCTAGGTTTACAGATGTCGGAACACATCTCTAGCCTAGACCTTCTAGATGTGATCGTTAATGTCAAATGCGCCTTAGGTAAATTGAATTCATTTTAGAGTTGATCTTGAGTTAAGTGATGCTACTCGAAAAACCTAAAATGAAACTAAATGGGACAAGACCCTTTCAAATGCTGATGCAATTCTAGTTTCTAAGAGATGTGAATCATAATGAAGCAATAGGCTAGAATTTCATATTTTTCACAAATCAACGAAACAAAATTTTGCATACAATCTTTCAATGAGTAAATTTTCAAGACTATGAGCTCTTCACGCAGATGAAAACATGAAAAGAGAAGTTTATTCAGATTGACTGAGCACTGAGTTTTCCAAACACAAGACCAACAATGTAATTTATGCTGGAAAAAGACGTCCAAACTAGTAAACAAGACTTTTTCAAACTTGAGAAAAATAAAAAAATAAAAAAAATGGGGTTAAAGTCGTATAAAGGACCAAAAACAAATACAAAGAGCAAACACACCCTCAACCAGACTCGATGAGTCTTCAAGCTGCTGAATGGATGACTAGCTATATGTCCTAGTGTCACTGACCACTCAATGACTCGATTAATCAAACAGCAAGATGACAAGCCTACAAGCAAGCAAAACCAAAGGAAAATTAGCTTTCTAATCAGGGAGAAAAATAGTGAAAAGGCTCATAGGGTCAAAAACACAAGAGTAGAATACACTGGCCAAGATTGGGGTCTAGCCCTAATCTTCACTTACAGGAATCAGCATGACCACCTAACTGACAACAAGCACTAGATGCGGGTTGTTGTGACTGTTCCTCTGTAATTCATGCTGATCAGCGCGACTGTCAACCAATTAAATGTGCTCTCCGAGGAAACTAAGAAAAAAAAATTCAAAACAGGGACCAGATCTGCTACTATGATTTTTATACTTAAGCCAGTAAGAAGGAGAAAAGGAACATAACAAAAGTGAAAACGCAAAACTAGCAAAGTTCTCATGAAATCCAAAACTAACAAAAAGATGGGATCTCCCCAATAGAGTCACCAATTAGTGGTGAAGTAAAATTATAAGTGCGGACACGAACGAATTCCTCTAGCCCGATAATGGGTCTAGCCACAATAGTTACATTCTATGGAAGATTTCCTTAGGTTAGGATCAATCAAGAGGGCCTACCTCTTGGTTGCTTATCCTGCTTGAAGTTGTCCTCACTTGCTCGCTCCAACAATATCCCGCTTCCTTCTTCAAGTTTCTGAAACAAGTAAGCAATAACAACACACAAACATAATAATAAACAAATTTCAATCCAACCTACTTAATGAGTCAAGAAGCATCAAGACATGAATATGTAATATTACAAAACATTTAGAAAATCAATTGATAATTGCATATATTAATATCAAAGAGATATTACAACCATTCGTCTTGATGTCGCAATCTTCCTCTAACAAGACCAGGTTCCCACACACTTCTACTAACACTTCATGATGACTTCAAACAACAATAGTTTAAAGACTCTTCCCTTTAGGATTCACTCCAAACCAAACACACTTCTCCCTCACACAACTAGATGGCTACAACTAGTAATAGCTTGCTTGTCAAACCAAAATAGTATACTCACACTCAGCCAACACTCTAACTATGTCACTAGTTTGTGCTTAGGAAGAAGGGAGGTTTATATAGGAAAGATGGATCGGAGATGGATCCTCTTCTCATGGGAGAAGGACTTATCCCTTGAGGTATTTCCATCATTATAGGGTAAAGGAGCCCAAACTGTCATCCTCGACCCCATCTAGCCAAACCATTTACTAGACTTCCATTATGGAGCTTCTAGAGATGGAAGCTTTAGCTCTAATTTAAAAAAATATCCATAACAAGACCGACACGACTGGAATACAACTTAGTAGCACTGATCGGCATGGGGAATAGTGCTAATCTCTGCACATCGGCATGGGGGAGACAAAGGCCATTAGCGTCGGTCTTGTAAATTGGGACAAGCAGAAGTTTCAGGGGAAATAGTGCAAAAGGGAAATGATCTGCTCATGAAGAGGGACATAATGGGAGTTTCTCCACGAAGGCAAAGCATGTGGGGTTCACTGTAGAGGTCCTCGAGGATTAAGGAACGAGGAGTACACGGACAGTGACAAAATGTTGTGTAACAGGAGAACCCTAGAAATCAAATTATTCAGAGGATGAAGAATATTTTTTAGTAGAAGAATCTTCAAGAGAAGAAGAGGATCAAGGTGGGGAAGGAGGTGGAATGCAACCTCCTAGAAGAGTAGGTTGTGTAGACTCACTGGCAAGTGGTTCAAACACTCAATGGTTAATATCAATTCTATAAGTTAGTATATGATGCAATCTATCATTAGGGGTATCGATAGTCTAGGAAATGCTTTCCTGAGGATCCAACACTATAGGTTCTTGTATATAAAATTAGATAGGTGTAACAATACATTGAGGCAATCATCTTTAAATATATCTTGATCTTTCCAATATCTCTTGAGTCCTAGAAATAACATCTCGAGATATTTTGAGACACTCGTAAATCTCATATTAGACTTGAGAACAGGTTGGAGTTGTGGGTTCAGTAGTAGTCTATTGAAGAATAGGTTCAAGTTGAGAACTAGAGGTAGTTTCAGCAATGGCAGGGTTTTCTTGACTTCTAGTGACAATAGGGGAGTGAATAGTTTGCCTTTTATGACTACCTTTAGCCATTTAAATTTAGATTTTCCCTCCTTCTAGACCATTTTGTTGACATGGGATTTTGGACCTTTTTTCAATAAAGGGAATGGGACCCATAATGAGGCTCTTTAGATAGCCAAAGTCATTTAAAGTGGCCACTCCCAATGGTTTAAAGGTTTTGTTGGAATTTGAATCTCTTCCTCTTGCAAAGAAAAGAGCAGGTGGATCCTAGAGTTATCTAATGTTTTATATACATGAAATTTAAACTACTATGTTATATTAATGTACCTAATCTATCAGCTAAATAACTAGTAACATACAATACACTAATTAGTAAATAACTATTTATATACAATACTATAATACGAAATATACATAAAATATAATATAGAAATAAAGGAACCAGAAACCTAGGTTAATTGATGGAAATAATAAAGAATAAATTATATCTCTTTAAATGTATATTTTCAATGCGAATTGTATAACTAATTTTAAATTATATATGCAATTATACTTTAAAATTATCAATAATTATTTATGTGATATATAAAAGACAACAAACTACAATAATGCAAGCTTATGATATTCTAATAAAACACAAAACAATATGCATTTGTTTAAATAACTCACATCAAGAATTAATATAAATGAATGTATCTAAAAAAAGGGGCTAATATGATCTAAAACTATTCTCGTTCGAGGCGATAGAACTAAATAACTATTAAAATTTCAAAAGAATAGTAAGTCTTCCAATATTTAAACCTTAAATTAGTTCAATAGATAAGAAGTAAAATATTATTAAAGTAATGAAATTGTTACAACATAAGTATTAGTCATGTTCATGAACACGCAAAATTCTCAAACAATTTAAATTCCCAAAAGTAGTTCATAGAAACTTAAACTTGTGCAATGTACAGATTGTAATTGTCCCTTAAGACATAGGTCTTTGAGGGTTAATTAGATCAAATATGTATATATGAAAATAATTAACATGGTAAAGGGAAAAAATGCAATGAGATCACTACTTATTCATATATCTAGGTCATAGAAGAAACAAAGCTATTTATTTAGAATATTTCCAAAACAAATTTATAAAAAATTTAGGAGTATATCAAAGAAACCATGGAAATTAAAGTATCACAGATATGTAAGCATTGACCAGTTGAAATAGTTCAAACTAAAAAGACTTACAAATATTAGAATATAATAAGTTCCATAGTCACCACAAAATGTTTTATGATTTTCTCTCCCCCCCTTTACTCTCAAAATTGAGGGTTTATATACATGATGATAAGCCCAACAACATTCTAAATTAAATATTCTAAATCAAAATTGTATTTTCAAAAAAATATGATTCATTGTCATGACCTTTTGTTCAAATCATGATTGTTTAAGATAAATTAACATGACTAACTAACAGGGATCTATTTGAGATTTGGAGCATGAGTAGCTACTAAGCAAGTCCCTACATTACTACTGCTATGTACATATATATTACAAGATTGATTTGCAGTAGTTGGACTACAAGGAAGGAGCTCCAATTGTGTATATGATGGGATGGGTGATGCTTGTTCTTGGTAACACCCATGATCAATCTTTGAAAAGAAATTTCCAAAAATAAGTTCAGCAAAGTTGACTAGCTCATTATGTCCTTCAAGCGGTATCATAGTGTTCTTCATTGAAGGTTCGCTTTCTACTCAAATCTGGTTGTTTCTTCCCTTATATGGAAGCCATAAATATTTCTAGTAAGTTGAGAAATATCCTTGTAGCTTATTGGACCAATATCTACTCAAGAGTAAACCATAGGCTTCGTGGATGTCCACAATGAAAATATTGATGCAGTGGTGTACTCTATGGTTTGATGATAGGTGAATGATAGAATTGATGAGTTCACCAATGGCCTAGACCAATGATATATCCGATTGCATGATTTGTGCATCGATTTTATCCCATTTAGCATTAACTTTTTTGGTTACAGATAGAGGCATTACATTTGCAAATGCACCGAAATCGACCAAATAGTAATGGACATTATAATTAAAAATTTCAAATGTTAAGAGAAAAGGGGGGCAAAGAGTGTTAGTAGTTAAATTTACAATATTAACTACAAATTCTAGAATACCAAGAGACTAACCAGACTGGCTTGAGAAGCAAAAACTTTGTCAGTTGATGGAGCCTGTGATGAGAACACTTGGATGATCAGCTCACATTAGCATTCTCTTTTCATGTCTTTGATAATATTATAATCAATACTTTCATTTCTCACAGTAAGTGTTGAAGTATCTAGAGGTTTAATTTTGTCAGCAACTTCCAGAGTGCTAGGATTGTTTTTATTACTTGCGGAAGAATTCTTAGAAGTCGAAGAAACCCCCGACTTGTTTTGTGCATTCTGAGTAGTTTGAGTTGGAGGTAGAATCGTGCTTAACAGTTGTTTCTTCAACCCCTACTTGGAAACTGGCCCTTTACTCTTCAGGTTATATCGACTAGTTGTAGGCTGAGGAGGAGGGTCACTTACAGGTAGTTCTTCAACACTTATCCTATCAGCATTGAATATGATGTCAAACGTATTAACTAAGTGTTTCACACTTGTACGTTCCTAGGTCGCGACAGGTTAATTTATCTCTTCAGCCTTCTCCAACTTCTCATCTGCTAATAAGGTATTAACAATGTGAGTTGCCATAGAATTCATGTTGTGGTTACATTGTGGGCATGTCTTCTCTGAATGCCTCTCCTGATTGAATGTGAAATAGTTTTCCATGACTAAACTTTCAACATTAAACACAACATTTGAACTTTGAGCAGATTTTCCCATTTGGTTATTGTTATTTTTCTTAAGAAAAAATGGCTTGGAAGTCTTGATGTTGGTGGATGCCTTGCTTGACCTCCTCTTTAATTCATATGGCTCATTAATAAGTTTCTTTAAAGACTTGGCCAAGCTTTCCATGTCGAAAGAATCCTTCTCTTTAGTTTTGGTCGAAGAGGCTTGATTTTTCTTACCCACGTCCATGGAGTCTTAAGAATCATCAAAGTCTATGATGACTCCAATAGAATGTAGATCTTTTTCAACAACAAGGGCTTATGAAAAATTTAAATCCAATATCTCCATTACAACTCTCTTGACAAAAGCAGAGATATTGGTAGGCAATGCAACTTTATAATAATATTTAGTGATGCCATCATGTGATTGCACTTCTGCGGGAAACTTACTCAATATACGTGTAAACCTTTGATTGAAATTCTTTACAAGTTTATCTTTGTCTCCTATTTTGATGTTTCTGAGTTCGTTTAACAACATGGTGAGAGTCTTATCATCCACAAACTTCTCTGGAAAGAAATTCTTGAACTCCCTCTAGCTGTGAATGGAATTGATGGAAGACTATGATACCATACAGACGATATACCTTTTAAAGTGTACAAAAAAATTCTACAAGGAACATCATCAAACCATACCATACTTGAAGAATTCGTAAATGCATGTAGAAGTGGTCAATAGGATCTTTTGCTTTAGTCTTCTTGTCAGGGTCAAACTTTGATAACAACTTTTCTGGATGTTTGGGCATGTAGTGAAGATTATCCTGTAGAGCGAGTGGCCCTTGGGCCATCCAATCCAAGTATTGATCAACCATGATTTATTCTCCTCCTTCCTATTACTCTTTTGAATCTCAAGAATCTTCCCCTTCTCCATCCAAATCTTCATTATAAGTAGGTTTTTAGTCGTCAGAAAATTGAAGATCCCCCTCATCACATTCTTCATTATGTGGAAGAACCCATTGTTGAATTGTGCCTTTAAAAGGTTCTATTAACTCTTCAAGGGTCGCAATAACCAAATCTTCCACTAATGAAACCAATACAGCTATATGAGATGTCTCTTTCTTTCTTTGATTATGAGGAAGATTATGAGCAACATGTAGTAACCCAAGAGCTCTTGCAAATTGAACAAGTGATTGGCTGGATTGTTTAGAGTTGATCATAGGAAACTTAATTTTTTTTATCCAGACCAAGATGAGAAGATTCTCCAATCTCAGGAGTAGGAGTTGGAGTCAAATTCAGACCGTTACTGCCTTGCAAATATGCTACAATATTCAGGTGAGGTAAATTGTTGTATATAAAAAGGGGGATGCCCTCCTAACACTAGAATGTTGATGTTTCTATATCCCACCAACATATAAGGGATCTCCTCGATATGAAGTCCCAATTAGACTTCACATCATTTGGTATAGGAGTCTGTTGTAGTTGCCGCAACAACACCTCCAAAAATCTTGAAACCCTTAAAATATTTGGAGCCCCTGTATTATGCGGAACCTCCTGCACTGTTGAGATCTGCTCAAGAGTTCACTAGTCTAGATGAACCTTGTCAAAGACTAAGTTTTCCAACTAAGTGTAGCTAGGTCGCTAGATCCTATCCAAAGTTAGTCAGTCGCAGATTTAGAGTGCCACTAATTCTAAATCTTCTGACTGTTCTGACTGTTGCGACCCGTGCAACCCATAAGTCGCATAGGTTTCAAGGTTGCATAGGTCTCACTTTCCCATCAATGTGACCTTGTGACCCTTGCGACCTTGTGACTACCATGTTGCAAGGTCGCATAGACCTCACTTGCCCATAAATGTGACCATGCGACCCTTGTGACCTTGTGACTATCAGGTCAGAAGCTCACGATTTAGACCCATGTGACCTTCACACATGCAACCAAATCTATAAATAGGGAGGTTGCCCCTTTCATTGAAACATCTCCTTTGGTTGCACGAAAGATGCAGAGGGTTTGCAACTTGGGCACACACACGTTTTTTGTCCAGATAAGCGACTTTTCACCTTCCCAACAATCATGATTTTTTTCCAAGTGTCATTCCCTATCTACCCAACCTTTTGCATCCCATTCTTAATGGTTTTTTATCCCCTTTACTTAGTTTTTTTACCTCAAACTTAGAAGAGTAGTTTCCCTAGCCCTTTTCATTCTTCCTTGACCAAACCATGGACTTTCTTCGACCTTAACCTTACGGGTTTTCGCCAATAAGCCTTAACCACCTTACCAGGAAGAACCAACCCACGACTTCATTTCCACCTGCGATCTTGTGACCCCTTGCAACCTACGTCCTGCGACCTATAAAAAATTGCTTAGTCACACTTTTGGATTTGTGACCTTGCGAGCTATCTCCTTATGCGACTTGCTTATCAACTTCTGAAGTTCCTTTTATTTTCACAGTTTTTCTCGATTTTTTCGTGCCATCTCTCTCATCATGGGATTGTATTTTCGACATGCCAGGTGACCTGGACCTTGAGTGCATATCCATCTCCTCCTTCGAAGATGAGATGGATCCCCCAACCACTAAGGCTTCTTGTAGAGGCTCAGGAAGTGGTTCATGGGAGATCTACCAAGACAAGGAGCCACCCATCTTCAGGGACACAACCTGTAACATCAACAAAACCACGAAAATCTCCTAGTACAACATCTATGAAGATTTTTTGAAGCGAGTCATACCAGAAACCCAGGAGGATTTACTGGTATACATAAATTTCAAGAGGTTGAAGTTACACAAGATAACATCACATCCCCAGTCTTCCCATGCACAAAAACTATTGAATGGATCTCGCAAAATAAAGATACAGATTGATGGACGATCGGGGACCATGCAGGAACATCCATAGATGCAATCTCCCCTGTAGATATCACCGCCTACTACAGACTCCTGGAGAGACAGGAGGTTTTCCATGCCACGTGGCTTTCTGGGTTTGTGATCCCAGTTAAAGACATCCTAACGGAATGGTGGTAGTACTAATCAAAGTTTCAGGTTAGAATGGATCAGGCATATAAGACAAAGGGGTTGCGTAAGGTATATCAATTAATTGTTGTGATGATGTGCCACTTATATGGTAAGGCAGACTACGACATATTCTATGGCACCTAGGTTCCTCTCATGTACATCATTGTCGCCCAAGGAAATAATTTTAATTGGGAAAGCTTTCTTGCATTATCATTGAAAACAAATATAGCTGCAGCCAAGCTCCCACAACCAAAATAGCCTCCAAAATTCTATATGGCCTCATACCTCCTAAACATTGTCTGCGCGAGATGCCAATTTGAGCACTGGAGCTGTAACTGGGATTCATCAACGTCCAACCCCGTGCACTACCACTACAAGGTTCTTTGGGACATGACTTACAAAGGTATGATAGATGTAATTTATGAATCTTTTATCGCCCCATTGTATCAGCTGCTATTTGGGGAAGAACCACCATGCATGTCAAAGAGGGCTATGAATACTATGGTCAAGGTAGCACATTGGTTTCCCATTCAAGAAGGAACATTCATAAGAGTGTTCGATGCCCATAAGGCCCCCCATTCCCTACCCAGGTTCATCATAGATAAAACGCTCCTACGAGAGGTCTGCTACCAAATGACATAGGGCTTTTCAAGGGTATTGAAGAAAGGAAAAAAGAAACCATGGCCCACCTTCCCTCAAACCATCAGAGCATATGTGGTGGAGAATTTAAACAAGTAGAGGCAGAGGTCGACGCATTGAAGTGGAGCTACTTTGTGAGCCTCAACTACCAAACATACAATCCTGAGAAATTCGTGGCCACCCACTCTAAAAGGGAAAAGTTCAGCTGGTCATATTCTCACACCAAACAAGATCATGAGGATGGGGTTAAAAAATTATATAATGTTATGAGGGAACCTAGGCCAAGCAAGCAATAGACCAGATATGAGGAGCTCCTCGATGATTCCCAGAAAGATGTGAGACGTAAAGAAACAGCTTCCACCATCAAGAAAAAATAGCACGATGCACAAGGGAATTCAAGAAGTGAAAAGGGAAAGAGGTCAAATACATCTTGGGAGACCACGAAGAGGAGGACATTAATGAAATGCTAGAACAAAGAAATGCCACCCTAGCAAGGAAAAATAAAGAGCTTAAGAGGCAAAGAGAGCAAGAGACCAAACAATCTCAAGATTCCAGCAACCAAGGCCAGCTCGAGAAAAGGAGGTGACAGGAAGAGTGAGAAAAGGAGAAAAAACTGCAAGAAAAGTAGCAGGAAGAAAGAAGGGCGCAGGAAGAAGCAGAGAAGAGAAAATAGGAGGAAGCAAGAAGGGCGCAGGAATAAACGGAGAAGAAAAACAAGAGGAAGCAATAAGGGCATAGGAAGAAGCAGAGAAGATAAAACAAGAGGAAGAAAGAAGGGCACAGGAAGAAGTAGAGAAGAGAAAATAAGAGGAAGAAAGAAGGGCCAGAGAAGAAGAGGAGAAAATGAGATTAGAGCAAGAGCTAAAAAATATGGAAGACAAGCTAAAGAGGCAACAAGCACTCGCAGATCAAGAAAAGAGGCGACAGGAGGAAGAGCTAAGGAGGAACAAAGAAAAGGAAACCGAGGAAAGTGAACAAGGAGAAACTAGAAAAAAAACCAAGCTGGGTATAGGGAAAAGTGAGCTACCCCCATTGGATGTGCCTCCTACTCCCCTCACTAGAGGACACCTCCCTTTGTAGGAACTGGGTTTCTCAGAGGGACAAGAAGAGGAGGTCCTAGATCTCACAAGGCTCACTTTTGACGAATTTAGCCTCAATATTGTGCAAGAAAGGAAAAAATATTGTGCCAGGAATCTAACTGAGCCTTTATCAGTCACCACGACCAAGGAAATTGTGCCCAAAATCACAGAAACCCATAGATGATCGCCTCAGCCGGGACAACTTTCATCACCTCCACAGAACACAATGTGGCTTGAATGAGGAAGCATATTACAAACCTTAAGAATAGGCTTTACGCTTCTGAACTAAGGGCTACCATAACATAGCAAGAGAGAAAAAGGTCGAGGAAGAGAATTTTAGAACTCTGTTTAGTTCACCGGAGTGCAACAAAATTTCAGGTAGCAATCAAAGCAGAAATCAAGACCCTTGGGGAGGCCATGGAAATGGTCTACGAAGAGATGTCCAAACTGCATCACACAATGGCCCCAATCATGGCAATCCAAGCCCAAACAAAATAAAGAGTCGTGATGCTAAAGGAGGCTATGATCTCTCTAGATAAGATACATGAATGGTCCATCGAGTACCCAAGAGCACCAGTAGTGGTCCCTAAGAAAGATAGGATCATCATGCATAATGCCAAGGTTCAACTCTACATCAAGATTCAATCTAAAGACAAATTGACCAAAGATGTGGAAAAGGTATTAGCGTCCAATAGGCACCTTTTAAGTGGCTTGGAATCTATGATCCAACTTCATGGGGTCCCTTCTATAGGAGAAGTCGGGCAAGTAAGGAGGCAAGATGAGATCTCAAAGGAAGTACAAGAATTTTTGGATACATGTAAACAAGTAACCCGTGCAGAGGACATGCCAATCACCAAAGAAAATATCACACATTATGTGGTAGAACCAATGAATATTTACATCAAACTAGTAACCTTGAATAACTAGGTGCATGCCAAACGAACTACCCTCATCTCGGACGCACTCAAGTGCCTACACGGACATGATGAAGATTGGCCGTAGATCACTCATATTGCAGCAGAATACAACCTATGGCACACCTATTTGACAAAATAATTTGATCTAGCATCCTAGAACTTACCATTGTTAAATTAATAAATTAGGTTGATAGCTTATTTTTTTTGATGTATGTACTTTGGTAGCATAAAAATTTTTGAATATGAGAGGTCATGAGGGAGACCAAAAGTCATCAGGCAGATGAAGAGTCATGAGGAAGTTCAAGAGTCAAGGGTAGGCCATGAGTCACCCTCACTCTATAAATACACCCTCATGACACATTTGTAATGCCCTTTTGCTGAGGACATTTTTTGAGATAATATATTGCTTAAGAAAACTTATGCTCTTCTAATTGATGCAAAGAGCGATTGTAAGATTCCACTATTGGATTCCTCAAATATTCTATGTCGTAATGCCAGGAGTATTTTCTTCACTTGATGGATTAGATGCTCTTGAGAGTCTTTGATGTGCAGTCTCTTCATATGTTGTCTCATACTTCAAACTTTGTGTTGCTTCGCATGGATGGTATTTGATTCGCTACCTGTATGCTTGTGCTGATGAATTGTTTCGTCGGTATTGGTATAATCTATTTTGACTACACATTTATTTATGCTCATAGATGTTTGATCATTGTGAATTACTTTGCAATTTTTAAGCACTTTATCTTGTCAAACATGAGTCTTATTTGAAGCCTGCTAATAGTTACTTTACATAAGGTTTATGTAGTTTATAGTCTAGTTAATGGTTTGTACGTGATAAGATACCTGTCAATTATTTCCTTGTGTTTATTGAAGTCCATGCTTTCAATTGAGCTTACATCCCACCTCCATCCAAAGCAAGCTCAAAACACCTGAACAGTAGATGGGCCTACATACTAGAAGGGATCCCTAACACAAATGGTTCAGGATCTAGTTGGAAACCTACACCGGGGAGATCCCCCTTGCTGTTGGCTGAAAATTCCAGCGCGTCAACAGAGTCCCATCTAGAATATGGCTCGACTACCATTTACCTAAGGATTTGCCTTGGCTTGGGAACTTAGCATAAGAGAGTAGCGTTCATGTATTTTTGAATGAGCAGGAAAGTATGCCTTGTGTAATGTCCAATTATGTAACGTATCAAGCTTGTTTTACTGAGAGGAACAAATGTGATTCTTCAAGAGACAAGTATTAGTGCTGATTTTGTGAAGATACACGAGCATATGCATGAAAGAATAGTTAGACATTAAGCGAATGAGTTCACATAAATGCAATGATCATTATAACAACCACAACACACTTTCAATAAAAAAAAGAACCAAATCCACCAAAATAGTTCAATTTCTTTAGTACATAAGAACTCCAACATAAATCGCAAGCATTCAAAGAATAGTATTGAAACATCCACATACTATGCATGAAAATGTGTTGGCCCAATAGGAATCTAGTATAAAGCAAAAATTCCAAGATACATGAGTACAATGAACACCACTTGCTCCAAATAATGGAGCATTAGAGCCATGACTTGCTCTCGAAAAGAACCATCTCTATCTCTCTAATGCCTTGTGGGGGAAACCAAGGTAAAATTCAACCTTTTTTTATTAATGAGGCCTCTTTTATAACTAGAGACATGAATCTTCATATCCTAATAACTCTTGAGCTTCTCATATGAATTTTCAACTTCTAATGACTATTGGACTTCTTGACAACCCTTGGTCTTCCAAATGAATTTTGAATTTTGGTATGACATTTGGACTTCTTTGTGTCTTTTGGAATACTAGATGTGACCTTTATACTTCTACATGTGGTTCTCTTTTGTCTATACATAACCCTTGGACTTCCATATGTTTTATCTACAATATTTACATCATTACTTCCACATGATGATGTGGTGACAACAAGACAATTCACTAAGATTGATGGCTTGGACTCATAGTGACTTGTGATATAGACTCTCTTTAGAGATGACATTGTTGCCATGTATGTCTCCAATTCGTTATGCAAGTTTGTCATTGTTGCTTCCATTTACCCTCCAAAGGGTCTTGAGATATATGGAGTCTTTATGTATCATTGGTCATTAGAATATGATGTTCTTTTACTTTTCGTCATCATGTATCCTTTTTCCTTGAATGCATCTTTGTGATGCTTCCTTTGATAGATCTTCTCATGCCTCCTTACCATGTTGTTTGATAACACCTACAAGTAAGATAACTCATGACAAGTAAACATCAACCGCAAAAAATCTCATATTCCATAATATTTCAAGCAAACTTTTCAGCCATGATTCAACAATGTGCTCGAGAAAGGAAGGGGAAGTCTCTCGACGCAAGGCACACTATCAAGGGACAAGGGCTAGGTATTGAGGAATGAGAGTGCGTTATGCACTCTACTGAGAAGAGGGAGGTTGGAGGGTGCATGGTGCAATCTCAAGGGACTAGAAGGATCAATGATGCCTGTTGATGTTCCATGAGCTCAATTGAGGAGGTTTGAGTCACAAGGAAGGAACAGGGTGCAGTGTTAGGGGTCAAGGGAGGCTTGATGTTCATTATCAATGCACTATGCGCTTAGCTGGGGTGAGAGGCTTAAGGAAGGGCGAAGTTTAGGAGAACAAGGAGAGCTTGTGGCTTGAAAGTGTGTTGTGTGCCCAAGAGGGAGAAAAGGCTTATCTTGTGCATAGGGCACATCCTCAACATACAAGGAGAGGCCAACTGAGGCTTGGGAGTGTGTTGTGCGATCTTCCTTGCCTAGTGGTCAGGCTTGTAGAAACCAAAATTTGTTTAAGTCTGGGAGATGAAACATGGAAAACACAATGAGTTAGGATTAAAACTGAGTGCAACATATACCAATTCACTAGTAAAACTTAGCCTACAAACACTCTCCAAGTTCAAAGAACAAAGTATGTGCAACTGCGGCCAAAAAGTGTCGTTTTATGAGTAAAGTGTGCTAAGACTATGAAGTGCATAATGGATGTTCTCAATGACATGACGACACTTAAATGAGAGCAAGAACACTTAAAACATATAAAATAACATGAAACGATACTCGGTGACCATAATCGACACTTGATATGACAGATGGTAGGCTCCAAAATTCAAATATATCAAAATTTTAGAGGATGTTGTAGCAACGACAACACATTGCAATACTACCACTATAACCATTTGGCTCTATAATATAACCAACAAACCAAGTGGATGAATTAACAAGAGTTTGAATAGAAATTAGCAACATTAACATTGAATATCAAAAACTTAGCTCACCCTCAATAAATCACCTAACTATTATATTTTAATTAAAAATATTTTTTTGTTAATTTTATTGAATAATCAAATCTTTAATTAAATATTTCCACTGTAAAAATAAAGAAAAAAACAAAATAATATTTAATTTAAATCTATATGTTATATAGGATTTTAAGCAAAATAATCAATCTCAAAAATCTAGAATACCTTATCCACTAAAAAGTATGAATCTTTTAATTTAAATTCATTGTAAACAAATTTTTAAGTAAAATAAGAAAACTGTATAACAGTATTGCATCCAATCTGTTATTTAAAAAACAATATTCTACCTAATTTCCTTTAAGAAAGATATCAAAACTGTGTAAGAGAATAACTGCATCCTTTCAAACAAATGGTGTTACTACGCTGAAAAATCTCAAATCCGTCGAGTCAAGTTTGAAAAAGTTGCAACGATGTCATGTAGATATACAAATGGGTTCGAAGTTTTAAAATAGAACGTTTGGGCTTCCGCAATATGAATGAAACCTTGGATTTATTTTGGGAACTATATAAACATAGACGACGGAAGAAATGGGCAAGAGAGTTGAACCATTCCTCTTCCCAACCTGAGCTGAAGTGAGCAAAATCAAATGTATGGATAGAATCCATGGCCATCTTTTGTAACCATGTTTCAACTTCTATAATGAAGATAGATTTATATGGTTGTCTTTTCAGTTTTTTATATTTAGTGTGTAATTATATTTTTGGACTGTATTTCAATTATATTTTAACTGTTATAATTGGGTTAGAATTATATTTATTAATATACTATACTACTAATAAAATAAAATAATACTAGGGTGTAAGGTACAAAGTTATAAAGTAATTAGGTAGCTATTAAACTCTTTTGCTATGAATAAATTAATATATATTAATTTAAATAAATATGAAATATTTAAACATGGATTATTTATAATTTATATATTATATATATAATTTTAAATACATTAATTAATTAGTTTTTTAAACTTAATCATGAATTTATTTTTATTCTAATTTATCTTTTCATAAAATGATATAAATATATAAATATTATTATTTTAATTAATTTTTAATAATTTAAAATATTAATATATGATTACTAATTTTAAATAAATTAATTTTTTAAAAACTAACCATGAATTATTACCTTTTTTTCTATGAAGTTATGTATTAATTTAAAATATATAAATGATTTAAGTAAATTATCTATTATTATTATTATTATATTTATTTATAATAATTATTAAATTAATAATATATATATATAATTTAAATAAATAATAAATTATTTTTTTTAAACTAACCATGTATTTATTTTTTACCTAATTTAAACTTATTTCTATAAAAAAATTATAAACTAGATAAAAAAATTATTATTTTTTAATTAATTTTTAATTTTTAGGACTAACCATGACTTGATTTTATATACTTTTTATTTATTTGAACTTATTGTTCCATAAAATAAATTATAATATTAATATAATAAAATATTAACAATATTAAATTAATTTGGACCTGGGTTTTAGCCATTAAGTTAGCCGTTGGAATCTCTCCTCAAACTATTTAGCATGTTATGCTGGATCTGTTTCTTCAACTTGTCCTGACGATGAACCACACTGGTTGGTTCGAAACGCATCTCTTCAACTTGTCCTGACGATGAACCACACTGATTGGTTCGAAACGCGTCGACAAAAGATCATTTATGTGATTTTGCGGAAAATTCTCTAAACTATATTTTTGTTTCATATTATTTTTTTACTAAATTTTTTTCTTTTATTTTATTTTTTTATATAATTTCAGTTAATAAACATAAAAATTACATAAATATTTTATATAACAATATTATAATTTAATATGATAATATTATATTTTTTAATAAAAATATAATTAATTGAACTGCGACTCTCATATCCTATCCTCTGTAACCGTGTTTCAACTTTTTATTATAGAAAATAGATTTATATGATTATCTCCTTTTTCAGTTTTTTATTTAAATGTGTAATTATATTTTTGTTTCATATAATTTTTCTTTAACTAAAACATTTTATATTTTATTTTTTTTATATCATTTCAACCAATATATAATAAAAATTACATAATACTTCATAACAATATTATAATTCAATATTCCAAATTATAATATTCCAAACAAAAATATAACGAATTGAACTGTGACAGACTCATATCTTCTATATTACACGAGAAATGTGTGATCTTAATCTGAAGTCACGGATTCCAAACTCCACTGTTCAATCCTTGATGAATGTCACGGATTCCTAACTCTATTAGTCAATGGTGTCAGATCGTTTCCCTACAGTATACGCACATTCAGAGCTGAATTCTGGTGTCAGATCGTTTCCATACAGTCAAGTATACGCACATTCAGAGCTGAATTCTCCCTCTGTCCTTTAGGGTTTAACGATAATTGATCTAAAACACTAAATTTTGTCAACGGTGTCAGATATCCTCCCTGCACAGTCACGTATACCAACATTCTGGTGCCGAATTCTCGCTCTGTTTAACAGGGTTTAACAACAATTCATTTAACACTAAATTTAGGCAATGGTGTCAGGTCACATCCCTGCATTGTCACATGTACCAACTTTCTCGATCCGAATTCTCGCTCTACGCTCTGTCCTTTAGGGTTTAACAACAATTCGTTGAAACTCTAAATTTAGTCAGTGGTGTCATATCGCTAGCCTGCACTGTCACATTATACATATACCCAGGGGTTGAATTTGACGGGTAATCTTAACGGTCAAGGAATTTTTTTATGACGTTTTTATTTTTAAATTATTCATTATATGACTTTTAAAATTTATTTGTACAAGTTTTATTTAATTTCAAATTGTATTCATAATTGTTCAAATTTTCAATTCTTTGTTGTACCATTTGGCTCAAGTGTCATTGCTACACTTTGTTTTGAGACCTGTTGATCAAACTTTTCTGCAAATTTCCCAGATTGTTCAAATGCTCTGAGTTTTTTTTGTTTAAGATGGAAATAGTGATAAAATAGATGGAAAATATATATAAAAACAACAAAAAATAATATTATAAAGTGAAAAAATATATATTCATAATTACTTTTACATGAAAATAATGAATGTTAATATTGTTGCAACAAATTTGACAAAAATAATTCACTCACACATACGATGTTTTCCATTTAAGTCACTACCATGTTAATCCCATTAAAAGAACAATAGTTGTGAAATAATTTTCAAACCAAAAACATAATGTGCATGAACTATGTAAATGTTCAAAAAGTAGATTCAATATCATCATGTACACAAACTAAATTTTGGATAGTTTCACCAAAAGAGGTAATTGTCAAAACACCACTATTACAAACATAAAAATAAAAGCAAAAACTTTAAATATTTAAGGTTCTTCTTTCTTTAGCATCTTTCCAAATGTCAAATACCCTATCCCATTCCACCATCAATGAATCAAGCCCTGTTAGAGACACCCGCATCAAGGAATCCAATGCAACTAATGATAGCTTTGTTCTTCGGACATCCTTTATTATGTTTTGTCTTGAGAATCCTCTCTTACAAGCAACTGTACTTGCAGGAATAGTAAGTATCGCCTGCCATAATTTTGACATGTTAGGAAAATTTGTATGCAACCCTATAACATAAAAAATCCTCCATGCATCTTTCATGGATGATCCCTCACAATTAACACGAATAGTGTCAACAAATGGATGCAACTCTTTCAAACAAGCCTCAAAATCAAATGTAGTTTTGTTTTCTTCACTTTCATAACAAGGATGTTGTAAGTGTTGAAATATCTTTTCGAGCCAACGCTTTGAATTTCATTCTCTGCCATGAACATCCTCTAAATAATGGCAAGGGCTAAACAACCTTGCTGAGTTGAAAGATGCAAGATTAGGGAATCTTCCGTTCAAATTCTCTACGAGAGCTTGAAGATAATCTTTTGCAAGTTGTTTGCAACTTTCTATTGAACCTTCAATACACGGTTTCCATGATTGTTTTTGTATATCAACACAATCAACATATGCATGTGGAATTGCTACAAATCGTAATTCATGCCTATGAATAAGCCTCTCCTTATCACAAATTTCTAGAAAGCCAAATTTAGAGGCATCTATAAATTTAGATAAATAACATGTGCCATCTGCAAATGTGTCGCTTCTTAAAAACCACCTTTTCAAAGTGTTTACCGTGACATCTATGGTTGCCCCTAAAGAGCTGACATCAATGTACTCTTCTTGGAATTACTTGTTCAACTTGTTTAATTCACACATTATATCTGCAAGCATATGTAAACAAAATTGTACTGAAAAGATTCTTGCCTTGTCATACCATGAGTCTTTCCTTTCATTTTTCCACAATGTTAATATGGGAGGCATAAGTACAACAAGTCTTTCAATGACTTGTCCCCTTGAAAGCCATCTAACTCCATGGATTTGAAGAGCTTGAAGAGTTTCAAGTTGCATAAGTTCCTGTAGAGCAATAAGTTGACTATTTCTTTTCGTAGAATTTTTCACCCAAGAATATTCCTTATTTACTAATTTCTCAACAAATAATAATTCATGTATTTTTTTTTATGCATCTGATGCGGCTAAGGCTTCACGATGAGCAATGCAATGAACACCTACAAGATTAGGTACATATTTCTTCAAGAAAGTGATAAAACCATTTTCATTACCAACCATTAAAGAAGCGCCATCTGTGGAAACTCCTATCAATCTTTCTGTTGAAAGGCCCCTTGATTCCATTAAATGTTTGATTGCATCATAAGTTGTTTTCCCTCTTCCATCGCAAACATTTATGAGCTTTAAAAACTATGAAATTGGAGGACCCAATCCTTTTGAGTTTGAAAACGTGGCATAAACCACAAGATGTTTTTCTAAACTACGGTCTGTACTTTCATTTTACAACAATGAAAAAAGGGCTATCTAGCATTTTGGAAGTTTGTAGCTCTTCAAGATACTGAGATATAGCAAAAAGGAATTTGTAGTGCCCACTCTAGTTCCTGACCTTAATATGACATTATCTTAGACACTTTTTTCTTTAAGGACCTCAGGTTGAGGATCCGGATACATGACTCTATTATTTGGGATATTCATGGTTGTGATGTTTATGAATGCTTTCCATTGATATTATGATAGCATGAATGGTTATGTATCTTATCTATCAGTGTTCCGATGATTGCAACATTAAAATAGTTAAGTTTGGTCTCTATTTGAACATATGATGTGGGTAGTAAAGAATATGTATGCGTTCTACTAAAAGGATAATGATGATAAATTTGATGGATAGGTATATTTTTATGATGTTACGATGTTGATAGCTTAATGAATATGTATGTTTCCATTGATGATTAATGATGATAGCCATGAGGGAGGTGTCCCCTATGTTACCTACTTTCTTTAGTTCAAGCTTACAGTGAACAATGATGTGAATGGCCAGAAATTGTAAATGATGCTATTATGATAATGACTAACATTGAGAAACCTTGTCACTAATGTTTATTGAGTATGGTAGGAAACTATCAGAGGCACTCGCATATGACATGTCGATGACACCCGGTTTGATGAAAATTCACATTATTTTATCTTTTAAAGTCTAAGTTGATCTTGAAATCTGCCATATATGTTTAACTATATTATGATGATATGTTAATGGTTGCAGGCACAGATTAGTTGCTTGAACGAATGACTCACATATGGGTGATGGGGTTGTACAGGTGGATGGAACTACATGGGAGGGGTGGGACAGAGTCCCTGATCTCACCCACTAGCACTCCCGCCGTGACTTGGGCTGGAAGGGTTGAAACACCTTTGCCTTGAAGATCACGATGCCATGAGGGCAGGTCCCAAAGTTGGGTCGCTCATGAGGAGTTTACTGGGGGGCGCGCATCAAGGCGGATTCCTTGATCCCCCACACCATTAGTCTCACTATAGCAGGCAACATAAGAGATGATAGTGGTCTGTGACGTTGCACTATACTTTCCCCTCGTAGTCACTGGATGCTTGAAGGGCAAGTGGTGTGGCACCCTTGGAACTTCAGGGGAAATTCTTGAAGGGCACGACCAACTTGGCACCCTTGGCATCACAATTAAACTATTAGGTGTGACACCCTTGGAACCTCTAAGGAAGTTCTTGAAGGGCACAACCAAGCTTGGCATCGTTGGAATCATTAAAAGTAAATAATAAGGAATAAATATAAGGAATAGAAACCAGGTAAAGTTACATCAAGGGTAAATGATGATTAGAAACCAAGGTAATTAAATAAAAAATAAAACTTGGAGTAAGGAGAATCATAGGGAGAAATAAAATAGAGTACCTTAAAAACTCTACCCTTCCCATGTTAGAAAATACTAGGTAGATTAGGTGGTTTAATCAGGTAAAAGGGGAAAGAAAACATATTGTAAGGATAACGATTAATCCTAAACCAATTAAACTTAATTAAGAAAAGAGGAAGGTGAATTAAAATAAGAAAAATAAATTAAATTTAGAGAAATTTAGAGAAGCTCCATGTGGCATCAACCAACATAAGAATATCCTTCTAAGAGATAACCTGAGTTAATTTAGGAAGTAGATTGGGGATAAAATCTTGACTCATTAATTGACTCCAAGTAATAAACACAATTTAAGAAATAAAAGGGGGGAATAAAGAGACAACTAGGAGAAGAAATAGGAATCTTGTGAGGTGAGGAAAATATTAGTTTTAAATAAAAAGTTAAGTAAATAATTTTGGGTGACTCTTGATGAGAGAGTGACACATGGGTAGGTGAATAATCAAGCTATTAAATAAAAAAAAAATATTACAATTATGCATGACATGCCAAGTGTCATCTATGAGGACTCTTATAAAAGAAGGGGCAAGCCATGGGAGAGAGGACGTTTTGGAACCATATGGTTAGATGGATTATATGATGTCAGAGCAGTGATTACGAAGCTATAGTGAGTTTGGTGAGGTAGAGGATTTGTTTAGAGATGGGACTCTTGAGCCAAGGTGTGCTCTCCTCTGCCAGCTAGAGCTTTCCTTCATTGTACAATCCCATTGCAGCTCGGGGGTCCGCGGGGAAGAAGAGTACCCAAGGAGTAGGCTGGGAGGTTAACCGGTGGGTCTTCACATTCAGATCAAGTGCGTCATCATTCACTCGCAGAAGTGACCGGCAACAAGGGAATACCAATAACAACAAAGCAAGTGGAGTCTCGCCTTCTGGTGAACGGTACATATGTATTTCATTACTAGTTGATCTTAATTAAAATTGTGTAAATGTTATGTTAGGTTTCCAAAAATTAGTGTTAGCAATGTGTGTGTTAAAATAAATTTGAAATCTCAATGAATTGCTTTTCTGGTCGTATCTGCTGTTACAATAAAAAGAGGCAAAAAAAATAGTAATAAATAGGTCCTTACACTTGGTATCAGAGCTAAGTTGAACCCTTGAGACCTATAGGCCCATGCATGCATGACTAGTTGTTAAATATCTACTACACTCTACCTTGAAATTGTGTATGGTAATCTTTCGAGGCTCTCCCTAATAAGCTGCAAATTTTTTTTTGGTTAAAAAAAAAAAAAACGACAAAAACAAACCCTATTCACTCCAATGGTATACCGGAGTACAGGTTATTTTCTCATGGGCTGCCCCCCTGTTGATCATAGATTCTCTTGATGACTCTATGAGGCTTTAATGTCTCTGGAAGAGAGGTTATGATTTTTCCAAAATGCTTTAATGTCTCTGGTTTGACCCCTGTATTACGAAGTCCAAATATTTTCTCTGGCGACTTGAAGCCAAAAGACTCCAAGCCAATCTCATATTTTTGGAACATAATCTTTGCTTCCTTCTCAAATTGTCTCTTTATTCCCCAGAAATTCATGCCATAAATAAAGTGTTAATGCTCCTACCATCCTTATTTCTATTGTGGAAAAATCTGAGGGACAGAAATTCTATAACATTCTGCCGGAACGTGCCAGACAAGTGCATTACATAGATAACAATGGAAATTCCTGCACCGATTTTGAGAAAATATCACAAAACTTTTTGGAAATCCTTTGAAGTTTCACGATTTTGGATTCCTCAAAAGTTACAAGTATTGCTATGTAACACTGGAAAATTTTGAAAAAAATCGGGCAAAATTTTTGGAAAACTTGTAAAGTTCCAGTATTTTGGATTCTCCAAAAGTTATGAATATTGTCATGTAACAATGGAAATTCCAACTCTAATTTTGAGAAAATCTTGTAAAAAAATAAATAAACTTTAGAAATCTGGTGAAGTATCAGAATTTTAAATTCCCAAAAATGAGGGGTATTCATGCTGATACCATTTCCAACCCTCCCAGTCTGATCTTTTGAAAAAATTTCTATCCAAATTCCTACCCAAAAAAAAAAAAATTGGTCGTCCAAAGAAACCTTTCGCCTCATAAGCAATGCCTTGACCCAGTGAATCAAATGCACTTAATTGGGTGCCCTTTCCCCTCCACGCAATCACGTCGTCCTTGGTTTACACACCTCCGAATTTATTAGAATATGATACTCTGAATCGATTGGTATGTGGCGTTCAAGCTAAACTTAGGACCTTTCGATCTGCATAGTGATTTTTACCTCTGAGGTTAAGGTCTCGCAGAGCTGGATATCTAGGTTATCTCGCGGCATGTGCGAGTTCTTGGTTATGCCATTAAAATCGGTCGAATAAGCAGATTATCACTCGAAATATGCAATCACTACCGTCGGAAATGCGAGTTAACCGCCTCGGATATGCGTCAATAGATATGGCATTATCAATATTTACGCGAATTGTCACTTGATCCCGCAAAATATTCCATTTATCACCATTAGTTATGCGAGTTATCGTGTGAAACGTGAAATATAACCGGTGGATACGTGAGTAATAGCTCGATACACAAATTTTAACTGTAGGATATGCTATCATCACGTTGATATGCGACTTGTCGCCACCAGATATGCAGTTATTCAATGATACGAGGGTTATCAATGCAGGATATGCGGATCATTACACTGATATCCGACTTGTTTTTACCGTTAATGCGAGGATGTCAGCGGGATATATTATAAATCGCCGCCGAATATGCGGATTATTTCGCAGAGAAACTCTCGGTTTCCCACTGAGAGGATCTACCATCTAGATGAAATGAAATAATGGAGGTGGGAAAGAGACTGCACGGAGAGAAAGATGGTGACCTTATTGAAAAGGCTGGGGTTTCGAAACCGGGTCAGTCGGTTCTACAAATATTTCGAAAAGATACCAGGTGTCCCAAAAGATGGGCCCACGTGTCACTGGGTTGAGGATTTTAAATGTTTAAAGAATGACTTGGAAAATACAGAAAATCGCCAAAACTTAAGGGTTTATGCTGGAATTGAACTCTGATGCAAAGGTTCGAAGAGATTTTATACACAAGATGCTAGAAAAATGTATGCAGAGAAATTTTATAATCAATGGATCGAGTTTGCGGATTTTATCTGAAGATTTCGAATGTTCAAGGGTTTCTAGACAAAACAGCGCTTCTGCTAGAAAGGTTCAAGAAATGTTTATGTACAAGTCTCCAGAAAAATGGATTAGGGGTGTGTTAGAATTAATGGATTCATATTTGCAGAATTTAAATAAATGAAGTCCAAATATTTAGGTGATTGAAGTAATTGTAGTTTTCACTCGAGGTAATTGAAGAATCGCAGTTTAAAAAAATGAATACTTAATAAATTAAACGATGCTTCATTTCCATTGGACTGGGATTGGGATGGGAAAGTCATCCAAACTACTACGCTGGTTTGGGCTTCCACATTTTCTGTCTCTGATATTTTACCAAGAAAGGAACCATGGCTGAGGAGTAGCTATGGAAGGCGTTGCCGGTGCTCTGCTCTACTGGGTGGCGTCGATTTCGAGAATTTGGGCTACGATCTTTACGAACTGCTTGGCGTGGAGAGCAAGGCAGGACCGAGCCAGATTAGGATGGCTTACCGATGGCTTCAGAAGAAGTGCCATCCCGACATCACTGGCCCTGATGGCCACTACATGTCGATTCTTCTCAATCAGGCTTATTCCGTGCTTTCTGATCCCAACGCCCGCTTTGCATATGACCAGACTCGGGTAGAGACACTAGATTTGCAGGGTTATTCAGGGCAACCTCTGTATTCCAAGTGGTTTGGCTCCGTGTCGGAGGATCGCGGTATTTGTCGATGAGGTGAAGTGTATCAGGTGTCTGAAATACACCTTCGTGGCGCCCAAGACATTTGCTATCAAGACCGTCTATGGTCGAGCTCGAGCCTTCAGACAATGGGCCGATTCCGAGGACACTATCGAGGACGCCATGAGAGCATGCCCTGCCAATTGCATCTCATGGGTTGAAAGGGCCAACTTGCCCGCGTTGGAGCACAGATTTGAGGAAGGGAATTTAGTTTAATTAAATGAAACGAGAGGCTATCATTTTATATAACATGAGTGCATTACCTCTCAATTGGTTGGTCGGAATAGTGGTGCTCATGAAATTTCGAAAGGTTATCATTTTATAGAACATGAGTGCATTACCTCTCAATTGGTTGGCCGGAATAGTGGTGCTCATGAAATTTCGAATTAGTCGTGCTCGTGAAAATTATAAGATAAGCAATGTGTTGCACCTGGATTGGTTTATATTTTTAGTTATTTGAAAAAAAATCCAATGTGTTGTTTTTCAATTGGTTAATTAAATCATTGGTGATAAGTAAAATTAATATAAAATTTGCAAACCACACGGCAATTACGCGTCATTA
The DNA here is from genome assembly GCA_000404065.3 of Pinus taeda. Classification (NCBI taxonomy): domain Eukaryota; kingdom Viridiplantae; phylum Streptophyta; class Pinopsida; order Pinales; family Pinaceae; genus Pinus; species Pinus taeda. The sequence continues at coordinate 176,114 of APFE031281144.1, read as the reverse complement.
TAAAATTTAAATAGAGGAGCTAATGTGTTATTTTTCAATTGGTTAATTAAATCATAGGTGATAAGTGAAATTAATATAAAATTTGCAAACCACATAGCAATAGCAATTACGCGTGGCTATTATGTATTTGTGAAAATTTCTGCTAACAATATTGAATAATATTTTTCTGGTTGAAATTTTGCTAAAGTGCGGAGGTTTGACCAACGCTTTCCACTCCTCGAAAGGTATTTTTAATAACAGTGTTGGAGCCAGAACTACGAATGTGTTTGCAGAAGCAGAAATATTGTTGAAGAAACTTAGAAACAAGAAGCAGAAGGCATCCAAATTTGAGGTTATCATCTGTAATATTTCATAACTGACCATTTCAACCACAGAAAATAGATCGTAAAAAGCCATTTCATATTTAAAATTATCTGATTAAATTAAATTTTAGCTTTCAATTTTATTTATGGTGATGATTGTTGCTCATCTGTTATCAACTTTGGTAGATGAGATATATAAATTAAATGAATTACGTTGATTTAATTAAACAACTTTTTAATTCCTTGTAATTCTTATGAGTTAATTTTCATTAGTTAATAGGTGATGGAGTTCAGTTTCAATACAAAATATTTTGAAAATTAGATATAATCCTTTTGTATTATAGACATTCCATGAAAAAGCGTTTTTAATCCTCTACTTTACTCATCTTCTAGATTTTACAGAATTTTTTTTACCAAGGTGTTTTAGGTAAGTCTCAAAGTAACATCGTAACAGAAGAGGAATTATAGAACCGATAGCTCTCCAAGGAACATTGTAATAGAAGAGAATTATAGAGCCCATAGGTCTCAAAAAAGCATTGAAAAGAAAACATAAGCATATATCTAGATGATGTGTGTCCATTACGGCATAGCTGGTAATTCATAGACCAGTCCAATGTAAGGGAGATGTGTTGTGGGTCATGTTTCTTCAGTTCTCAAAATAAAATTTCGATCAATATAATAAAATATTTAAATAGCGCAACTATAGAAATTACCGCACACGGTTTATCTTGAATTTAATAATCTCTAAAACATGGCTGCTAAATATAGCTTTTATGCTTACAATCCTGTTTGCGGAGGAAAGGCTCCCTTAAAAGGACCCAATACATAAAATAAACTAGAACAGGGAATGTCATCTTTGAAGTATCAGCTCCCTGCACTGATTGATTCTTTGAGCATAATACCACGAAAGAACTAGTTTTCAAGAATCTTAACCAAGAAACAATTAGAGAAATGTTTTTAAGCATCGCATTACATAATTTGTTAGATTTTAATGTTCGATTAGTATGGAGTATTGTATGGTTTTTCATTGGCTAGGGTGTGGAACTTTAGTTGTGGATCGGTCATGGGAATGGCCTCCAAAGATGTTAGTGAGAACAGTATAATAAGTGGTTATACATCTCATTTTCTCGTCAAAACAAATGTTGTTTAAAAATATTAATGCCTTATATGTTTGTGCGCAAAAGGAGGTTGTATCTTCCTTAGATCCTAAGGAGGAGCACAATAGGAAATTGGTCAAAGTGAAACAAATCTTTATGAATTCAGTGAAGGATCATCTACTCCTTCCCATCATAAAGAAGAAGACAACCAGGGAAATGCACACTGCCATGATCACCTTTTACCGGAGTGAGAACATGTCCTAGAGAATGCACTTGAAGAACAAACTGACAGGTACCCACACGAGCAAGACTAACACATTAGCTAGCTATTTGATGAAGATCATAGAGTTCAGAAATCAGTTAACTGCACTTAGTGACAGGGTAGAAGAGAATGAGGTATTTTGGATCAATATGAATGGCTTTGGTCCATCTTGGCATCTTTTTCCATAGTGTACATGCTCATTAGAATCTATCTTCATTCAAAAGCTTGTGGGACACCTTTGTAGGGAAAGAGATGATATTAGAGACAATTTCAACTAAGTATGAGGATGTAGCAAACCTAGCTCTCATTAGGAAGGGGAGGAAAGAAGGAAAGAGAAAGATCTAAGAAGGGTCTAAGAAGAAAGAAGAATCAGGGTCTTCTAACTAGTAGAAAAAGGTTTTGAGCCATATTAAGTGCTTCAAGTGTAACAATCATGGCCACTATGCTTCTTAGTGTCTCAAGAAAAATGGGAAGGATAAACATGTTGGACATTGGATAAACCAGTGCTCCCCATGTGTTTCATGGCATGTGCTTAACTGCCTCTCATGGATCCATTAACTCTATTGTTGCGTCCGTTTACTAACACCTGCGGGTTGTGGTGTAACAAAACTTGAAATTTGGATTACAATAGCGACACGATTTTATTCATTTGAATTTTTCCCTCATCCATCAATACCATCATTCCCCTTTCTCAATTCTAGGCATATTTATCTATTACACTCTTTAATTTCTTCTTGTTTTTTTTGCAACATGTATATCTTCGATTGTGCCTTATATCCAAGATTTAGGAGACAATATCGTTTGCATAATTGTGAGATTCTCCATTAAGACATAGAGAATGTGATATTATAATTGTTTATCAAAAATCTATGCATTAGGGAGTATGCTCTAATATTCATTATTCCATGGCTTGAGAGGAAATATCAACAATCAATATCCTCAATAAGAATAGCATACTTAGTAGTCTCTATGAACAATGCCCTTTAACTCTATGCTTGTATTGATTTTAACAAGCTCTGAGTCATAAACATCTTTAATAATAAAAAATATATGCAATTATATTGGATTTATATGTTCTTATATGTTTATAGAGGATCTCATCCAGGGTCTTATAGTATTTTGATAGAAATATTGCTTTTCCATTTTTCTAATTTGTTGGAATCATATTTCTTTGTGGTTATGTGAATTTGGCACATTCATCTGAGTAGAAGGTGAAAAGCGTCAATTGAAGGCCAATAATGATGAGAAGCCCAAGAGATCTCTCAGAAAATGAAAACCAAGGGTCATGAAAATGTGTATTATTATGTACATTTGCTTAATGAAATGTATCTCATATATATCTTAATTTCTATCTATTTTGTGAGTGTGTTGAAACAAGAACGAAGAAAATGGGGAGCAAGCTCTTATGAAAAAAATAAAAATAAATAAATAAATGATAAAAAAAATAATAATAATAAATAAATAAGTAAATTAGTTGAGAAAATTACTTAATCCATAAGATGAAAACGATTTTGTTAATTGATTTTAATTCATTAGAAAAAAAAAATGTGCTTAATTTAAAAATCAGAGATACCTGTTACTAGAAGGTTAGCAAGAGTTTTAGGAAGGATTCCTAGGATATGTGTCGTCGTTTTCCTTTATTTTTCGAGGACTTCGGGATGAAGTCCATTGTTAAGAGGGGGTGTATGTAGTGACAACTCTAGTTCCTGACCTTAATATGACATTATCTTAGACACTTTATTCTTTAAGGACCTCAGATTCAGGATCTAGACACATGACTCTATTATTTGAGATATTCATGGTTGTGATGTTTATGAATGCTTTCCATTGATATTATGATAGCATGAATGGTTATGTATCTTATCTATCAGTGTTCTGATGATTGCAACATTAAAATAGTTAAGTTTGGTCTCTATTTGAACGTATGATGTGGGTAGTAAAGAATATGTATGCGTTCTACTAAAATCATAATGATGATAAATTCGATGGATAGGTATATTTCTATGATGTTACAATGTTGATAGCTTAATGAATATGTATGTTTCCATTGATGATTAATGATGATAGCCATGAGGGATGTGTGCCCTATGTTACCTACTTTCTTTAGTTCAGGCTTACAATGGACAATGATGTGAATGACCAGAAATTGTAAATGATGCTATTATGATAATTACTAACATTGAGAAACCTTGTTACTAATGTTTATTGAGTATGGCAGGAAACCATCAGAGGCACTCGCATATAACATGTCGATGACACCTAGTTTGATGAAAATTCATATTATTTTATCTTTTAAAGTCTAAGTCGATCTTGAAATATGCCATATATGTTTAACTATAT